>JARHVA010000610.1:125000-145000 GCA_037957365.1 Torreya grandis | reverse complement strand
ACAATCAAATACTTTCTTATTAAATCTAAAATTTCCATTCAGACATTTATTTATTTTTAGGCAAATTGAGTATAAGGCTTTTATATTATAATTAACCTTTAATTCTTACTCAGTTGGTAATTTATAGATATCTTGAGAACTTATGGGATTAATGGAATGATTAGAGTCCTTTTATAAAGGCAAACCTATGTTATTGATATTCTCTTCATTATAAGATTATGGATTTTATCCTAGGATAAGCACCATTAGACAAATGTATGATATTACCACTACTAAATAAAATATTTGGTTTATGTAATCTTGATGAATAACTCTATGGATTTGCCAAGTCTATTATGGGTCACATTGGCAGTCAGTTGGGTTTTTAATGCTAGTTTTTTTAACTTCCTTTTGTACCAATCTAAGGGGATACATATGTTCTCCATCTTGGACCATCTACTATTAAATAATTTAATGACTCAGATGTTTATATGTATTAGACCTTTGTTGTTTGAATTTAACATCAAATTTGGTATCATGGAGTAGATGTGTTTTTGGCTCTCAAATGAGACCCTATTAGAATTTTGAGATATGGAGTAAGGTTAACTAACCACTAGATAGTCGTATTGGTGGGAGTAACCAGGATTGTATAAAGTTTGGATTTTACCATTATGTATAAGTACATTGATACACCTCAAACTATATACTTATTAACAAGGAAACACTTTGACATATAAATCTTTATTGGTATTTTAATTCTAGTTACATGTCTATATTGACTGATAACATTCCAATTAGGATCATCCTTGTGCACAAGTTCACTTTGTTGTTGTCTCACCTCATTTGACTATGTTTGGGTCTAGCATGTAGTACCACTTTGTACTCTAAAACTCCAAAAAAATCAATTTAGGGTTGTTTCAAAATTAAAGAGACACCATTTCAAATTGCCAATGTCACAAAAAAATTAATAACTCCCAATCATTTATTATTATTTTTTAAGTGCCTATTGTGACAATACATTTAATTAGTTTGTTACAATGCCTTTCAAAAAATTAGTGATAACAAGTGTATGAAATCTCCAAGTTTTATTTGGTTTCTAAGCATAGATTATATTATATATAAGAATGGATAGTAAAGAGGTATGAGTTAGGGTTGATAACATTTATTTTCCAAACAAACTAGATAGATTTTGACTTCTTATGCATCTTTTTCCCTACATGAACTGGGATGAACCAAGCTATTTTGACATTGTGTTCTATATTTCCATTTATTTGCAATATCTTTATATTTCTTTCAACTCTAGTAACCCATATTATTTAGTTCACTCCTTTAAAATCATTAAGTCTAACAAATAACATATATCCTTTTTATACATATTGAATTAGATCAAATGAAGTTTGTGTTCTTTATATTCTTGGACCAACATGTGTATTTGTATATTCCAAATCAAAATCAATGGCTCTATCATGAACCATTTTGTGCATATCTTTAGAGTTCTTGGCCAAAACTCTCATATATATTCAACTTCATAAGGGAACATGTATTGTTTCATTATGTCATGGATATTTTAAAAGTAATATGCTATATCCTTCCACTTATTATTTTTGGTCAAACTAAATTCATTGAATCACTTTACATACTTAATAAAGTTATCATTAATTTATTTGTCACTCTTTTTTCTACTTATATATATGACTTTTACAACAATGAAATCTTGTGACTTTTATGTATTTTGTAAGTCTTTGAAAAAAAATTCATTGGATTACCTTCTAAAACATTTCACTTGCCATTTTATTTTGTTCCTCATAATTTAATCAAGGGGTGACCAATTTATATCTCTTATAAATTTTTTACAATGCATAATTGGTTGATCTTGCTCCATGCATAAAAGAAAGTTTGACCTTTTATTAAGCCTATTATTTCATTTCATCCCTTCAGCTGCAAATTATTAATATAGTATTTGAAATATACTATTTATTCAATCAAATATGGCATGATATTTCTTGTATTTTAGTATGTCTTATAATTGTCCATCATCTATGCAACACTCCATACATATTTCCTCTTTATACATTTAGACAAGTTTCAAAATATGTCATTGATGTCCTCATGGGTATGTCCTATAGTGAGAAATATAACTATGAGATCAAGGAAAATACATTTTTAGACAAGAATAAATAATTATTTCAACATAAACATGTATACAAAAATTATTTTGTGAGTTTGTAAATGTAATAGAGTTACATTTTTTTAATAAGAAGGGTAAAAACTTTATTGAAAATCAAAAAAGAGCATTACAAAACATCAAAGGGCCAGGGCCCCAAGAATCCATAAGAACCAGTCAAACCAAGCTTGAAACACCATTATCCTTCACCAATACCATTCCCATCCTCAGCCAGAATCCTCTCTAAGTCATGTTGGAGCTCATGGGGAACATGCTCCCACTCATCAATCTTCCAGCCATCTAAATGATCAGAGGCCCACTTAGACAAACAATCTACTGCCATATTCCACTCCCTTGGGATATGGACAAAGGACACCATTTCCATCAAAGATATCATCTAAAAAATTTGTTGCACTATCATAACCACCTTCCAACTAACATCAGATGCCTTCTATTTATTCATTATGTTAATCAAAACCTATGAGTCAGACTCAGAAATAACCTTGCACCATCCCAAAGCATAAGCCCTCTCCAAAGCATAGAGGATCACCAAACCTTCCATAAGGTTGTTAGTCTGTAATCCATGAATAGAAAAGAAAAAAACCACTGATCTAGGAAAATACCTGCCAACCCCACCAATCCCAGCAGGGACAGGATTTCCTGTTGAAGAGCCATCAATATTGAGCTTCAGAATTCCAGCTAGAGAGGGTAGCCAACTGTAGAAACCCCTGTTTCCCCTGAATTCTGCAACTGTATGTTTTGAATTTTTTTTGTGCATTTTGATTTTTTTGATGTTTTTACATGAATAAAGATGTGATTTTGCAAGATAAATTCAAATAACTAAATAAATAGTGGTATACTCTTTCAACTAACTAAACTCTGATCTTCTTATTCACTTTGGATGATTACAATAAAGTTCTCATGCATAGATATAAAATAACATCAAATAATGTCTTTAAAACCTGGTCTTTCTGAAAATCTAAGAATAACTCTAGATCTGGAATGGCTCAGGTTGTTGTGTCAAAAAACATAGTCACTGACGTTAGTTATATTACCCCCATCAATCGATATACTGCCGACATCGGTCTTCATCGATTGGTCTACTTTACCGACGTCGGTATGAGTCAGCCGATGTCGGTCTCTAGGCTTCCTGCCCCTATGAGTGTTGACAGTGGACTTCTTCAATCTGTGATTTGGCTGGTATGGCTTGGCATGGATCTATATAGATTTTGTACATTGGCAAATATTATATAGCACAGCCTATATGCTAGACCCCTGATCTCAAAAAATATGATGCTAATACTGAAGATCTCTATCTGGGTAAACTCTGAATCAAACCCTAATGAAACAAATACCTGTAAATCTCTGTGATAACTTCTGTATGAAGTTATCTCTCAAATTGGCAATAGATCGGCTGATCTCTCACAACCTCTAAATTACACACACTAAAGAGTGTACGTTCTCTAATGCAACTGGAATACTGGAAACCCTTGGCTCCTTCTCAAAATTTTTTTGTCTACCACAATCAATAATCAATAATCATAATTCAATATGTCCTCCCTCCAATAAGAAACCCTTATATCCTTAAAAAGGTGTGCTTGCCCTAATTAGGGTTTCATAATTGAAATATGCTAAATAATTAATATTTAATTAAATCAATCAAATATTAATATCTCCCTCAATACATGTTTGAAAGAGCCCAAGCAAAAGCCAATTGGAAAATTTTTGCTAGTCGAAGCCAAGCCAAGCTCCATCAAGACCCTCTATCCATCCTATCAGCCTACGAAGGTCACATTATAGGCTAATCATCATAAAACAAGATCACACTAAAAAGGGGACATTACAATCCACCCTCCCTGAAATTGCTTGTCCCCAAGAAATCTCAACAACAAAGTTAACATCACTCCACCTGGATCCCAAATAAAAGGTTGTGTAATGTCCCTTATGTCACCAATCAACCCCTCTAAAGAAATCATCATCATTAATAGTACAAAGATCAGCAACTGAGACACTGCACTCAACACCCAAACAATTGACATCATTGATAATGAAGAGACATCACATGTTAGATAGAAACAACACAAACCAAATCTACTTGCCATTAACTCCTGCTCTAAGTCATGCACCAAAAAACTATCAACCCCAGCACCTATCACCATGCCCACTACAATCTCTGAATCTAGAGTGTGAATGCTAGACATACTCATATCATCATCAACATGTGTCCTGACTGTAAAAGAAAGCTGAGTCCTTGCCACATGCGCTAACTCTTGAACCGAACTCACCTCAAGACAAAGCTTGTCCACATGTCTCTCCTGTATTGGTGCCAATGTGCACTTAGCAACCCACTCTACCATATCGTGTCGAATGAGCCTCTCCATGCGATGAAAAAACATATTTTTGATGTTGCTGCCCTGTATTGCCTTAAGAATATGGGTCTTCCCATCAACATCAAAATAGACCTCCATGTCCTTAAGATGAAGAGTGACTTCCTTAAGGGAATGAAGCCACTTCATGTCCAAGACCAAATCTATATCCCCCATGTTCACCACATAATAATCAGCCTTGAACTCAGTTATTTAAGTGCAATGGGAGGTCTCTAATCATCTGCTCACACCTAAGAGTGTAACCATTGGCTACCTTAACTCTAATGCCCTCAAAATCTTTAGTAGTGAGTCCATGCTTATCCACAAATCTAGCATCTATAAAATTATGTGTGGCTCCTGTGTCAAGAAGGGTTATGACCCTCTATCCTACCAAAACTCCATGGAGTCTGAATGAACCATCTGACTGAATGCTAAATAGGTGTGCCTCCTATATCTAAAGCTCTGAATCTGTCGCTACCTTAGGCTCTGAAGCCTTTGCCTCTGACTCCTCAGAATCCTCCTATTTTTTGGAATCTTGTGATTTCAAATCCTCATAAAAAGCCCACATCACACGATTTGCCTTGCCCTTAGGCCTCAAAGGATAATTATGATTGGCATCATAGGGACCTTTGTAGTAGAAGCAAAGCTTCTTCCTGCGTAGATAATTAAGCACCTCTCGATCTAAAGGTGGTGCTACTAGATTGGCCTTTGAATCATTCTTAAAACCTAATTTATCTTTGTTGAAATCTGCTCCCTCTTTATCTCTGTTGAAGTCCTTATTGTCCCTGAATGAAGAAGTACCTCTGGAGTTAAATTTACTGGATGGGGCTGCCATCTCCATGCTACGCACCTTCTTCATATCTTCTTGTAACGAAGGAGGATCAAAGGCTTTGATCCAACCTCTCAATGGTTCAGATAGACCCTTTATGAAGAGAACTACCAACCTACGCTCTGAAATGTTTGGTACCATGACTGCCAATCTCTAAAAATCACCAATGAAGGACTCCAATTTGCTTTTTTGTTTCAACTATGCCATCTCTCAAAAGTAGACCTCAGGATCTTTCTTGTCAAACCACTCATCCAACCTCTCCACAAAGTCTTGGTACTTTGTCACCTGGTTATGCTGAAGTGTTACCATACCATGGTACCACCAATCATGTGCTACTCCCTCCAAGTGAAAAGTGGCGTATTTGATGGCCTCTGTCTCTATCATTGGCCTCAATGCCAAAAATGTGTGAAGCTTATGAATCCAAGCTTGAGCTGTCATCTTACCACTCCCATCAAAAGTGTTCAAAGAAAGCTTGCCAGTAGCCTTCTTCAACTCACTAAGCTGACCTCTAGGCCTCTTATCCTATCTAACTGATCTGTAGTGCTCTCTCCTTTAATTAAAAAAATGATCAAAGATCATCCTCTCCTAAACTTAAGGAGCTAATAAGTCCCACTCATCATTTATAGCCATGAGGGCATCTGCAAATAGGGAATCTCCTGTGACCTCCTCTGCTGGTGCTTCTTCTGGTTCATCCTGAACAAATGTAAGACGTGTAGGCCTATCAGTATTCCTAGAATGGGCCAGCTATGGTCTCTGATTAACTGTAGCACTCCTATTATCTCCTAGTTCCCCATTCTATCTAACAGGTGGGTTCATCCTCTCTACCATAGTAGTAAGTACCTATAGTGCCTGCATCATCTGTTGCTAGCCTGTAATCATCACACAAAAGAATTCTCTGGTGTCCTGATCATCATTATGTTTGTGGCCCCTAGGTGGGCTACCCTCACGCCTATCACTCATGGTGATTGGCTGCTATTCTAACACCTGGGTACCTTCAAGCAAGGCTCTACTATGTGTGTTATACCTATGTGGTCCCAACTCTTATGGCTACATGAGATTGCTAAACCCTCAGGATGGCAGGATTTGAGCTCTGATACCACTGTAAAAACCCTTGTTTCCCTTGAATTCTGTAATTGTATGTTTTGAATTGGTTTTGCGTATTCTATTTTTTTTGATGTTTTTACATGAAAAAAGATGCGATTTTGCAAGATAAATTCAAATAACTAAATAAATAGCAGTATACTCTTTCAACTAACTAAACTCTGATCTTCTTATTCACTTCGGATGATTACAATAAAGATCTCATGCACATATATAAAATAACATCAAATAATGTCTTAAAAACTTGGTCTTTCTACAAATATGAGAATAACTCTAGATCTGGAATGGCTAGGGTCGCTGTGTCAAAAAACACAGTCACCGACGTCAGTTATACTGCTGCCGTCGGTCGATATACTACCAACGTCGGTCTCCGTTGGTATGAGTCAGCCGATGTCGATCTTTGGGCTGCCTGTGGCCTACAACTACTGACGACAGACTTCTTTAATCTGTGATTTAGCTGGTATGGCTTGGCACAGATCTATACAAATTCTATATAGTGGAAAATACAATATAACACAGCCTGTATGCTAGACCCCTAATCTCAAAAAATATGATGCTAATACTAAATATCTCTATATGGGTAAACTCTGAATCAAACCCTAATGAAATAAATACCTATAAATCTCTATGATAACTTTTGTATGAAGTTATCTCTCAAATTGGTAATAGATTAGCTGATCTCTCACAACATCTGAATTGCACACACTGAAGAGTGTACAATGTCCAATGTAATTGGAATACTGGAAACCCTTGGCTCCTTAGAAATTTTTTGTCTTCCATAATCAATAATCAATAATCATAATTCAATATGGCCTCCCTCCAATAAGAAACCCTTATATCCTCAAAAAGGTGTGCTTGCCCTAATTAGGGTTTCATAATTGAAATATGCTAAATAATTAATATTCAATTAAATCAATCAAATATTAATATCTCCCTCAATACATGTCTGAAAGAGCCCAAACGAAAGCCAACTAGAAAATTTATGCTAGTCGAAGCCAAGCCAAGCTCCATCAAGACCCTCTATCAATCCTATCAGCCTACGAAGGTCGCATAATAGGCTAATCATCATAAAACAAGATCATGCTAAAAATGGGACATTACACCAACTCCCCCCTTTGAACTTTCTTATTCACCTACCTTCCTCTCCTAACACAAGCAAAAGTTGGAGACAACCATTAAATACCCAATTTATCCACCAACTCAACATCCCCTTTCACCAAAGGGAAGACCACATCACACTTAGCTTCCACTGTCTCCTGAATCATACCCATACTTTTGTGCCAAATTTGTTGAATCAACTTCTCTCCTCAAAATATTCTTTGATTTTATTCCAACTAAATCTGCCAGAGTATGAAAGAAGGCCCAACATACCACACATCTTGTAAGAAAGAGGTCATCAAAGGAGGTCTACCCAAACTATTCCAAAAATCCTCCAAGGAGGATGCATGAACACAAGGTCTTTTCCAAACCTACCACCAAAAATACTAAAGTTGTCGAGTCACGGGACATTGGAAAAACAAGTGGGAGGAGTCCTCCTCTCCACATCCACACAAAACACACATAGGACCCTAAAAACCCCTCTTCTGAAGCTTATCCCATGTCAAACACCTATTCCAAGCCAAAGTCCAAATAAAGCAATTACACTTCGGCCAAGAAAGCTTATTCCACACTTTCTTCCACCAGTGAACCTCCACCCCATTTTACTATTGAAATAACAAAACCTGATATCTAGAAGCAATAGTATAGACACCCTTAGGATTAGGAGACAAAGTAAGGACATCCCTTTCCTAGAGGGAACTATAACACCTATGAGAAAGGATGTTATAAAGCTCAGCACACTTCTCCTCCATACCAACAATAGGCCACTCATTAGGTTTTTTCCATCTCGCAACCACCATCTGCCCATGAGAAGAAAAGGACTTAAAGTCACTTACCCTTGGACCATCCTACCTCACAGAAACTTTGGCATAGAGTTACCAAATTAGGGAACTGAGACACAATAAGAGGAAAACCATCCCAAGAATGAGACCAAAAATTAGCTTTAGTCCCTCTTTTACAAATCCAAAATAAACCCCCCTTAATCAAAGCAGTGCCTTTCTTGAGTGTACTCCAAATCACTGAGCCTTTGCCCACCAAGGGATAATGAGGAATATCAATTTGAGGGATCCCTGAGAAGTATTTATGAATTAATACCCTGGCCCAGATCCCATCTTGCTCCACACACCACCACCAATATAATTTAGTAGCCAACACCATCCTTGATAGTGATGACTGCCTTAACCCAAGGCCACCAAGCTACTTTGGGCTACAAACAATGTCCCATTTGACAAAGCTCCATTTAGAGGACAATAAGCTACCAACCCATAAAAATTATCTTTCTAAGGAATCCAACTCCTTAACAAAGCCCATAAGAGCCACTTGAATCATAAATCTATAAATGGGGAGAGCCTGCACCATAGATTTGAGTAGTTGAACATGACCCATAAAGGACAACCAATGATGGGTCCAATGATTAAATTTCACATGAAATTTATCCAACATATTCTGCCAAGACTCCTTGGAAAGTCTTCCCGTAGAGATGGGAATACCAAGATAGGTCAAAGGGAGCACCCCAATCTGAAATCTCAGATATGAGCCATTCTCCTCTAAATTAAACCTAGAGTATTGAATAAAAATATGGAAGACTTATCTTCATTAAGCAATTGGCCTAAGGCTACAAGATAAACATCCAACACCTTGCGTATATTTGAAGCTTCCCTAATTTTAGGCATCCCCATCAAAACAGTGTCATCCACAAATTGCAAGTGAGATTTTGAGGGTAGACCACCTCCCCACCCCCACCCTTGAATGAAATCAAACTCCACATTCCTTCTTATCAAGCATCCCAAACCCTCAACAAGAAGGAAAAACAAGTAAGGAGAGAGGGGGTCACCCTGCCGTAGACCTTGAGAGGCACCAAAAAGCTTAGAGTGATCACCAATTATTAACACAGAGAAGGATACCAAAGTAACACAACTCATAACCCAATAAATCCACTCATCCCCAAAACCAAAAGCACCAAGGACCTTTTGAAGGAAGGACCATTGAACATGATCACAAGCCTTAGCCATATCAAGCTTGATGAACATTGCCTTATCTTTGGAGCTGGCCATATAGTGAATGGTTTTAGTTACGATAACAATCCCATCCAGAATCTGATGTCCCACCACAAAACCACTCTATTCTTCAAAAATCAACACTTTAAGCCACTTTTTCAACCTATCAACAATCAACTTAGAGATAATTTTATAAATCACATTACAAAGAGAGATAGGTTGAAATTGACTTAACGTATCTGCCCCCTCACACTTTGGGATGAGAGCAAGGAAGGTAGAATTCAAGGCCTGTAGCATCTATTTATTCTTATGAGACTCTTAAACAACCACCAACAAGTCTAACTTGATAATCTCCCAAAATTCTTGAAAGAACTCAATTGGGAAACCATCAGGGCTAGGAGCTTTCCCCCTCTTCATTTGAAACACAATCCCCTCTAGCTCCTCAATCATGATATTACTCATAATCTACACATTCATCTCCCTAGAAAGTAAAGAAGGGATACAAGAAAGAACCTGAGCTTCCTCATCAGAACCCCCTTACGAGTCCTCTCTGAATAAGGAAGAAAAATATTGCTTAGTTTCTCATGTAATTTCATGAAAAGAAGAAAGAGTTTCACCCCTATCATTCACCAGAGCATAAACAAAATTTCCATGTCTCCTAGATTTCACCGAGTTGAATAAAAAAGAAGTATTTTTATCCCCTTCCTAAAGCCACTCAATTTGAGCCTTTTATTTACAAAAATCCTCCTCTCATAGCTCACACTCTTCCAGTACTTTCAAAGCCCTAGTCTCTTCCCGTAGTAGGTCCTCATTCATTCCATCCTCTCTGATCAACCTTGTAATACCATCCAACTCAGATTGGGCAACAGTCTTCTCATAGAAAATGTTTCCAAAGCACTATCAATTCCAACATTTAAGATGATACTTGACAAATTGATGTAACTTAGCAAAAGTATACATTACTAGACCATAAACAGGTCTACCGTACCTCCACCACTCAGCAATATGGTCATTGAGAGAGGAGTCACACAACCACATTAGCTGGAACTTGAAAGTAAGAGATCAAGGTACTCAAGTTGAAGAAATAACCAGCTTGATAGGCCAATGATCTAAACCCCTCCAATCCAAATTTTTTGATCTAGAACACCACAACCCACCAACCCAGTAACAAGAAACTAGAAAGTGGTCAAGTCATTCTGTAATGTAGTTATTCCCAATCCTCCGATTGTTCCAATTAAACTGGCCATTAATGGGCTTGATATCCACAAGATTTAAAACTGAGATATTATCCTAAAGTATCATTATAGAAGGCTCCAATTTCACAATACCACCCCTCTTCTCAGCCAACTTAGAAATATCATTGAAGTCTCCAGCCATTATCCACAGATGGATAGGAGCCATGCTTCGAACAAACTGGATATGGGACCATAAAACTTGTTTACCTTGAAGATCAGTAGGTGCATAGATATTGGAGAAGAGAATAATCTCCCCCATCTCAACATAAGATGAAATCATAGAGATAAAAGACTACAAGGATAACCACCAAATAGGGCATATATTTTGAGGATTCCATAAACAAGCCACTCCCCCCATAGACCCTTGATCACCAATACACTGGCACTCTCCATTCCCCCAAAGCTTAGGCACTAAACCAAACATACCCTCCAATGATACCTTAGTCTCTTACAGGAAAAGAACATCAAGAGATTGACTTCTAACCAAATCTTGAATAGCTTTTTATTGAGGGCCACTGTTTAAGCCCCTTACATTCCAGGATAGAACGATCATTTCAAGGGGGTCAAAAAATGAGAATCAAGAGTCTTATCAGACCCTGAATCTACCAAAGTTTTCCCTGTTAGTTTAATATTTTTCAAATCCTTTTTTCTACCAAGCTTGGAAGACTTCTCCCTTGCTCCTTTTTTTAGCTCTTTTTGAAGAAGACCCAAATGATAAGAAGAAGACTTGTTAATCTTCACCCCCTCAGTACCTGTATTTGAAACAAGAGGAGATCCATCCTCTCGACCCTTCTTCCTTACTACAATAGGAACCGATTCCACCTAAACTTCCATTTGAACATCAATTTACATTTGCAAAGCCCTAATATCTTGTAGACCTTGAGTAGCTTCTAAAAGAAGGCCCTCCTATCCTATACCCAAAGCATCCTAATCTAGATTAATCAAACCTGGATTCACTTCCTGCTGGTTGAGATCATCTAAGACTTCAAATTTGTTGAAATAATCTTCCTCCTGCCTTTCCTTTAAAGTCCTCTTTTGACCTTGATTCCTATTTCAAGCCTTGACAAGAATGAAACCATCAGTCCCATCCACATCACCAGGAATGGGTCCCTTCCCCTTTTCAACCCTAGGGGGTTGCGGGGTAGTTGAGAAGGCTGGGAATCCACAGGTCTAGCCTTTGGGCATCTTCTTTGAAAATTACCATATTCATGATAGAGATGACATCAAAAACGAAGATTTTCATAATCCAACTATTACACCTAAGAGTAAGGACCCGCACACATATCCACCAAATCTGGTAAAGGTTTACTTAAATCAATCTCAACATAGTATGAGCAAAAGTCATCATCTTTTTACCTTGAGTCTGTTGTGAAGTACCAACTAGTTTTCCTAACATCAAAGCCAACAGATGTAAAAAATCCTCCCTCCAACATTCCACAAGGAACCTTGGAAGATGAACCCACATCCAAACTTGATTTGGAAGCTCTTCAACAAGATTGAAGCCTGCATGCCAAGGTTTAATAAATAGCCCAATCTAGTTATGAAAATAGGGGCCTCCTTCAAAGGCCTTGTTTTGGTTTGCCAAGAAATTGAATGAAACCATGAAAAAGCTATTTGCTAAAAGCATTTCCTCCATTTCTCCCTTAGGCATCCAAGTCGATTGGGCCCATGATTCAAGAAATTGTAATGAAACCCACATCCCCATAAATTTTCACAATAAAGCATGTTTCAAATAATATTCAATATCTTCTGTAATCATATCCAACGAGATAACTAGTTTTGGCCTCACCTCACAACATTCAAGACAACCATTGATCTTCATAGTTTGAGTACCACCAGACAAGCCTGATCCAACCTTTGTCGGTGCTGGTGAGAATAATTTATTATCAAAAGCCTTCAAAGTATGCAAAGTAGAATTTGCACCAACCATTGTTGAGCGATAATCCATCTTGGGACAAGCCCCTGAAGACTCCCCAATCAACATTGCCACTCAACCAGACCAAGTGAGCAAGTAGGGCTCTAAGAGAAAGAACCACCACTAGGGTTTAGCTAACCCAACACCCAGCACTGCCTTTGAACTATAGACCAATACAACTAGGGACAACACCCCACCTATGGCCATTAATCAAGATAAGAACCCCCACATGCATAGGAAAGGATGCACCAATACCAATTTTTTTTTGTTGACACTGCAGCCCCAACCCTCCCCCACACACATTCACTCCCCCTTGGCACGACCATGAACAAACACCAGGATCGGGCTAGGGCATGCTCACCCTAGCTCGACCAGCACCCTATAACGGTGAGCACTGACCATCATGAATTACAAGGTCACCTATTTTGGCCAACTCTGCATGTTTTCACTATAAAAATCACCACTCCATCCTCCTCCTATGTAATGGATTTTGACATTTAATAGAGTCACATTTAGTTTCATATAAGTTTAGACTTTTTTTAATATAATAATAGATGGAAATAACTACTTGTTCTTATTTTCCCCACAACATTTGTCTAGTTGAAGGTATAACCTAGAAGGAAGTTTTTTAAAGGCACAAATTAGTTGTGCTTATTATATGTATTTCTCACATTTAGGGTAGCAGTTATTACATAAAATTTCATCATACAATGGATATTTTAAAGATATAGGTTTTATGGTAAAGATCCAAAATTATTCGGTATTTTTATTTCCATATCCTTCAAACACTTGTTAATTGAGGTGATAGTAAAGTTATACCCTAAAAGAACATAAGGTAAAAAAATGTCCATATCCACTTGAACCATGACAATGTTTGATAATCCCTACCATTGACAACTCTACTATTATATCGATAATTACTTTGATTTTTATGATATTTCTTGGACAATTTTTTTTTTGACGTTCCACCTTGTCATGAATGACACTTAGGCATTCTTTAGGGTATTTATCTAACATTTATTTATTTGTGTAATATTTTATCTTGTAGAAAGTATTTAATTTAAATTCATCACAAATTCTTGATCGATACAATCTTATTAATCTCTAAATAGGGATCGAGAGAATTTTTGTTGATTCAACAAGATACTTATTTTGTACCTAACAAAGTCATTAGACTTGGTAATGGTCACATCCTAAAATTAGTTTTCCACATGTTATTAAATTTTGGTTGGGATATTGGCTCATATTCCATGTCTTCTAGTTTTTCATTAATATGGTACCTCATAAATTATTGAGTGAAATATGTTGGAAGATGTCAAACATTATATAGTTCAATGTCTATATCTACCTGGCATGCAAGTCTTGGAATAACATCTACAATATCATCCACCAATTAGTCTAATGAGTTTGTAGCTATCATTGTCTTCTTTTGTGGCTTTTATCAAAACCTCCTTACATAGAATGCATTTAGTTCCCTATTTGTATTATATTTTTAAATGTCAAAAAAGATACTTATCTTCAATTGATATATTTTAATCCAAGCTTCAAAATAGATCTCAGTACCCTAAAAATCAATGGTAGTTTTGTTTTTATTTTTCTTAAACAAACTAGAAGAAAGGGCATACAAGACAAGTTTCCTCTTATTTGTTGTGGAAGAATCAATAAAATTTAATCTTGTATATTTTAGCATCTAAATCGACAATCCTAGCTAAAAATATTTTTGGGTACAAAATTTCTCTACATTCTCTTTTGTAATGTCAATTTATATGCTTGTATCAAACTACTTAGCTGAGTGAAGTATTTGGATAAATTATTTTTTCCCTGAGTAGTGTAGGCATGAGTTAATTATTTTGGATGCATATTCTCTAGGAATGTCATCCAAATAATGACTAAATTATATACTACTTCCCCAAAATTTCTAATTTCTTTCTCCTTTGGTGTCATTTATGGTAAATTATTGATCTACATTTAATGTCCACTATCTTTTTGGAAGGCCATCTAATAATATATATTTACATTCCCTCCATAATGCAAGTCTCACAATGTTTTAGAACATTGCTTATGTAAAGTCCAAATTTATTTTTCATCATTTGGATAGGATTGCAATTGAAGCTATCCCTTGGTTGTGCAAATTCAACAAAACCAAAAGCAATTTTTTCATCATTTGAAAGAGATGTACATTTATGAAAAAAATGATCCCTTTCCCTAATAAACACATTTATTAGGCTTTGAAACATGGTAAGATAATCAATATATCGAACCAATGAATCCAAATAAGGGTTTTCATGTTGAAATGGTTGCATATGCATAACTAAATTGAAATTATTGTCTTTCTTCCATGTCAACCTTTGTATAAAAATTATCTGTGATGTGTTGCATCAATATTGTGATCCCTATAGTAAAAATATAAACTAAATCCCCCAAAATATCCACAAAATATCTAAGAAATGAAAGCAGCATGCTTAGATCAAAATCTTTTGTCACATTAACACTTACACATTGAATACATATTTTTTCATTGCAGCATGTGGAAGTGAGATTTATGGATTCCAAAGAGTCAACACCTGGACATATATCTTTGTGTATTCTTCCTTCACCAATGACCTCACCATTATTTATAATAGAAACATAGTATCCACATTGGAAAGCCATTATTGTATTATTTTTCATCTTTGACATGTAAAACACATGATAAGATTTGTTAACTAGGGTATTTATAAAAATATTCCAATTTATACCTATATGTAGGAGTTAAATCTTTATTTATACTATGACACAAACATAAATATATGTTAAAACCTATTTTTTAAAAAAGGTAATGTATAACACATTTTTTAATGAATTTTTTTATGTCAATTCCATATATCAATACTTTTTAATATCATATATTTCATACTTCAATCCTCATTTCATATTAATTTCAAGTTATATCCTATGAGATACCTTTCAAACATGCATAAGAGTGGAATATCTGAGTAGAGAAAAATAGCCAATCAAATCAACATTCAACCATGTATTTTGATAGTATACAAAAAGATATTGAAAAATGGGGGTTTTAACTAGAATCATGAAAAATAATTAGTTACTTATATTTTTGGATATTGTATGTCATTTCATCCTTTGAAGTGAACCAAAGAGTTTTAAGGTATCTTCTATGAGATACCATTCAAAAATGAGTAAGGGTACCCTCTAGGTATTACAAGTCCCTTCAAGGTGTGTTTGAATTTAATACTGGGTGATACTTGAAGGGCCTTGTAATACCTTCAAGTGTGCTCTTATGCATGTTTGAAAGGTATCTTCTAGGAGACATTATTAAGGTAAAATTAAAGGTACTATAATTCCCTTTGAGGTATATCCTTGAAGGCGCTAGTATGATACTTTGAAGGGCCTTGTAATACCTTCAAGGTATCTCCTAAGAGATACATGTTGAACCCCCACACTCCCTTTTCAATAGCATCTCCTTGAAGGCACTATTAGATACTAATTAGTATCAAGAGCATCAAAGAGGTTGCACGTTTTAAAGGTATCTCCTAGGATATACCTTCAAGGTACTATTATTAATATGCACTTCTCCAAGATTTATTGGGATTAGCATTTTCCTAGTTATCTCAGCATTCAATACTTTGATTTTCATGCTAACCAATTATTGTTGTCAAAATACTTGTGTGTACACAGGTTTTTTGAAGTTGCATGGGATATAATTACCCAATTGGCTTTCAAAAATTTTCATTTTTTGAACTTCTATGTAACTTCCGACTTTCAGGATATATTTATTTATATCTAACCAATAAACTAGTTTTATAGAGTGTTTTTATTGCCTCATACAGATTGTTCTTTACTTGGATTATTTCTCCATTTTTCCTAGATAATTATTAGGTCATAAAGCTCTACCACATGGTGTCTACATGCTTCCCCCTAGCCATTCCCACACTTAAAAAATCATAAAATACTCTCAAGTGAATTTATATCAAATATTTAGCCATGTGTTCATATCTTATTCACCTGATGATTGATAAGGTTAAAGTTAATTTGTACAAAAGTTTTGGGGCAATAGAGTATCAATAGTCATACACGTGTCACAATCCTACTAGCTCATTGCTATTAGTGCATTTTGATGAGTCTTCAAATCCTCTAAGGTATAAAGGTGTATGAATCTCCTAGGTGAACTAATCACCTCGATTATGCCATGTATTATGATCCTACTAACCTAGGTCAATAAAGTGAAGGATAAAAAATAAAAGTCCCTAGAAAAAGTGTAGTGGGAAAATTTTGCCACATGTATTTGAAATGATACATCAGTAAATTAATACTAGTATAAAACAATCAAATGGATTTGACCATATAAAAATGTTAACTAATGATGACAAAATTCCCAAAGGTAGAAGGAAGAGAAGCTACATGTAAATGGGTCTCGTAAAAGGTAATAATTCATTGTCTAGATTTAAAATATGAAATAAGTAAAGAGTAAAAAAGGCAATAGGTCATTATAGTCATTAATCTACATGAATTAGCCAATTAAATGCATTAAATTTAGTAGTTTTTTCAAATAAAAAAGGTAGTATATGTGATCTTCCAAGTCAATTGTAATTAAACTATCATTGAGTTAGCTATTACCTAGAAAATTCAAACTCTATCATGACCAACCCTATTTTTTTACAATTTTAGATAACCAAAACATGAGGGAAAAGTAATGGTATCTATATTGTGTATTCTACCTCCCTCCTCTATGTACTTCATTATATTTTTAGTGATATACAATGATACAAGGCTTGATTAGGTTTCCCTCAATAATGACTTCAAGCACTATTTTGATATATGGGAAGAAGTCAAAGTAACAAAACCAATCATTCCATAGATGAAATTTATAGCTTCACGTGACAATATAGACAAGACTTTGTGGCAATAAAGACTATGGACTTGCATGATGCAGTGGTAGAACCTAAGGTAATGTGCATTGACTTAATTTTTGATTTATTTGTAAATGGACAATTTTATGGCTAGCTTATTCACTTTTAGTGTAATGTACTAGTAGCCTATTTTAATGGACAATATTTTGAGAAGTAATAAAATCTCCCTTCCTATAAATATGTTACAATCAAGACCTAGTGGGCTAGTGGATGTCTTCAAACAATGTAACTAATAATTTATAAGAGTGAGAAAGTGATCCAACCACCATCATAGTTAAAGGGAGCCATCTTTGCTATCCAAATTATCACTTTTAGGCCTAGAATCAAGATTACCATGGCCTTCTTAAATATAATTTATGGCTTCCCAAGAATAAAACATGTTAATGAGTTTTGGATTCCCTTTTTGAACACAATCCTCACCTCTAAAAATATTGTTGCCATAGGGGACATCATTAGTGATAACTTGATTCACCAAGTTAGTAGCTTAGACAACAATATGGATGGTATATTTTATATATGTCTTATCTGGTGGATGAAATAACTAGTATAGTCCACTCATCCTTTGAATAACCTTGGGAACCATCTTCTGAGTATCCCAAGAATAAAATTTATGATCAATTCAACATGTTTCACATCCACAGGTTCAAGAAAAACATGACCAAGCTGACAAAGACTTTCTACTCTATGGTGTACCAAAACATTTATGACAAGGATATGATTACATTATCTAATCATATCAAAATAATTATTGATAATAGTGGTAACATCAGCTTTACCCAAATTGTGCAATCATTAAGATAGAAGCCATTATAGCCCTTCCCATGTATCTTCCTTGATTGGTCTCACATAAGGTACCAAAAGAAGAGATTGTAGCTCATTTAAAAAATTCTATGAATGTCAGCTTAAGGAGGGATAATCAAGGGGCATCATTAGTGCTAAATTGACTCATCAAGTTAATAGCTTAGAGAATAGTCTGGATGGTATATTTTATAGGATGTCTTATCTGGTGGATGAAATAACTAGTACCATGCACTCATCCTTTGAATAACCTTGGGAACCATCTTTGAAGTATTCCAAGAATAAAATTTATGATGAATTCAACATTTTTCACATCCGTGGGTTCAAGAAAAATATGACCAAGGTGATAAAGACTTTCTACTCTATGGTTTACCAAGACATTTATGATAAGGATATGATTAGAGTGTCTAATCATATCAAAATAATTATTGAGAATAGTGGTAACAACTAGCTTTACCTAGATTTCAAAATCATTAAGATAGAAGGCACTATATCCCTTCCCATGTATCTTCTTTGATTGGTCCCACATAAGGTGCTAGAATAAGAGATTGTAACTCAATTAACAAATTATATGGATGTCGGCTTAAGGAAGGTTAATCAAGGGATAATTGTCATTAATCAAATTCATTACTTTAAATGGGAACATTTTTAATGAATGGGTAGAGTTAAAACTTCTTACAACTTCAAATGGGTACCCTATATATTATGATATCTAAAGAAAAGGGTCAAGAACCACCTAGATAAAGTTAAACCCATGGTGAAGATCGACTATGGCCATGTTTAATATCTACATGACATAGTATTCAGGGATGATTTGAATGAATAGAGGTTCATAATAGGATGAAAAAAGATAACATGTCTTTAGTGGCGACCAGGCATATATAATATAATCCAAATACCACCAAAGAAGATGCCAAAAGAATTGAAAAGGAACACTAGGTATCTAAACCTCCTCCATGACCCATATCACAAGTTGAGATATGAGAATAGTTTGGTCCATATTTGAAACCACATGTGGAGGAGAAGTAGAGAGTCAACCAATCCCATCTTAAGCATTCCATCCTAATGGTTAAAATTATGACAACTACTCTAGTTTCCACTCCTCCTCAGCCAATTGTTACTTCATAAGGTTCTTCAGTTATATCTCAAGTAAATGGACCATTCTCTATGTTTCCCTTTCCTTCACTCATTATGCCACATAAAGTAAGCCTTCCATATTTCATTTCCACTATTACTAGTTTGATTCCACCTCCATCCCCTAGTTCACCCATAATAGCCATTGATTCTCTCACTTCTTCACCCCTTACATCTCAATATACTTCTCCTATTCCCACCAAACTCCCTTTCTCTCCTTGAAGTGCACTCATGAGGGTAGCCATTGAAGGAAAAATAGAATAATAATTAATCATTGGGAAAGGATTTAGAGAAGTAAAGGTTATGGAATTGCTAGATAGTGATGAATAAATTAAGAAGATCATAAAAGGAGAATGGTCTATCGAAGAAGAATGGGAGGACAAAAATAAAACATACTTATCAAAAATAATTAGTGAGGCCATTGAAACTGACCTGGATGATGATTATTTGTTAGAAGAGGTAGCCTAATCAGGTAAT
>JARHVA010000610.1:0-120000 GCA_037957365.1 Torreya grandis | reverse complement strand
AATACTGAAATGAGATAGAAGAATACTTAGCTCTGCTTGGTGAAGAACTAAAGGTGTTAGAACACTTATTCTTGTTGTGGCTGATGTCGAGGTTCTCATGCAATGTTCCAATCTAATCTAGAGTGACTCATGCAGAGTTTTTGTAGCCAGGAGAATGAAATTCAAAGTCTGATGCTTGGTCTCAAAAGTGTGCACATCAATTTCAAAGAGTTCGGGCCCAGCTCAATGTTAGAGCTCAGGTTGAGTAATCGACGTCAGTGATCCCATCAGCATCGACCGATTGTTGACTGACGTCGACAGCTAGAGAATGGGTAACAGGGATATTTTTAGCCCTTTGCCCATTTATCCATCTACCAAGTGCATTTGCCATTGGATAATGGTCAAAAGATGGGTTTATTAGGCACGAGAGTTGGTTAGGAGGTTAGGATGGAGTGAGAATAGGTCATGGGTAGATGACCTAGTCTCAAGGTGATTCATAGGGTAGGAAATGGTCTTAGGGTGAGGTGTCCAAGGTGAGGTGTCTAAGGTGAGGTGTCTAGGTGATGTCATTAATTTAAAATAAGTAGTTTATTTTAAATTAATAAAGTGTGTAAGGGACCAAGGGGAGTCGACACAATATTGGTGTCTACATTTGCCCCTTTTTGTCTTATTGGTTGTTTTAACGAACTGTAAGACAAAAATAAGTGTAGGTTTTCTCAGGTATGGGATAAGGAGTAGGTTGTCCCAGGTATGGGATAAGGTGTAGGTTGTCTCAGGTATGGGATAAGGTATTCCCCCTCAAAGTGGGAATTGAAAGAGGGCAATCCAAAATCAGTTACCGATTTGATAGGTAGTGGATGGATATGGTGAAGTTGGAGTGTGAACGCTGCAATAGTTGAGATTGCATGTATACCAATTCACGTGATAGATAGGTCAAATTGTCATAGGCAAGGTTGAGGAGCACTAAAATCAAAGTAAGCAGTCCCCAGCTTTTTAGTCATAGTTGATTGAGTTAGATCGATCAAAGCTATAGCTCCAATGGTCATCATGTTCTGAGTATTCAGGCTAGGAAGTGCTCCTGGAAAACACAAAAATGTCACAAATATTAGAGATCAACTTGGTCATGATCTGATATTACATGTGAGGGGCATAATGTGGGGTGCGTATAATTGGCTAACTATTCATGAGGTAACATATATGTAATTAAAATAACTAAGGCAAAGTTGTCTCAAAAGTGGTCGTGGTCTAAGGAGATAGTCGTGATCTCCAAGGTCATTTGTCGAATCGGGTTGAGATATAAGTGATCTCATGTGTGCCCCATGAGAAGTCTATGGTGACTTCTATAGTGTCAGGGCTGGTTGTTTGTTCATGATTTTAGGCTGGTTTAGATAGTTGGTCCATTAGATAGATGAACCAATGAATGGCTGATCTAACCCTAGAAGACCTCATGTCAACTAAGTGCTGCCTACATAGCCCCTATTTTAAGGGCCTCAGGCCAATGTAGTTCTCCCCAAAAGGGAATAAGAGAGTAGGTTATGGATTGGGTTTGACTAGGTTAGGTCATGGTTAAAGGTTATATGGTTGGTCCATCAGGTATATGAATGAATGAATGGCCGAGCTATCCTCAGAAGACCCCATGTCAACTAAGTGCTGCCTATATAGCCCCTATTTTAAGGGCCTCAGGCCAATGTAGTTCTCCCCAAAAGGGAAGAAAAGAGTAGGTTATGGATTTGGTTTGACTAGGTTAGGTCATGGTTAAAGGTTATATGGTTGGTCCATCAGGTAGATGAACAAATGAATGGCTGAGCTAACCTCAGAAGATCCCATGTCAACTGAGTGCTACCTACATAGCCCATGCGAGGGCCTCAGGCCAATGTAGTTCTCCCCAAAAGGGAAGAAAAGAGTAGGTTATGGATTGGGTTTGACTAGGTTAGGTCATGGTTAAAGGTTATATGGTTGGTCCATCAGGTAGATGAATAAATGAATGGCCAAGCTAACCTCAGAAGATCCCATGTCAATTGAGTGCTACCTACATAGCCCATGAGAGGGCCTTAGGCCAATGTAGTTCTCCCCAAAAGGGAAGATGGAGTTAAAGAGGTTGATAGTTGTTTTGGTCATGTGTGAAATGATGAGTGTATGATGATGTTACAGCCTTTTCCATATTGTGTGATGGTGTATGTTGTAACATAGGTTATGTGGTTTTTCATCCTTAGCAATTTTCCATATTCGTGATGGTGTATGCTAAGAATGAAATGAGTTTATTTATGCTTTAGCAAGTTTCCATATTGGTGATGGTATATGCTTGACATAAATCATGTTTGGTTGATATTTGTTTTAGTTATGTTTGATATGATGAGTGTATGATGATGTTACATCCTTTTCCATATTGTGTGATGGTGTATGTTGTAACATAGGTTATATGGTTTTTCATCCCTAGAAATTTTCCATATTGGTGATTGTGTAGGCTAAAAATGAAATGAGTTTATGTATGCTTCAGCAAGTTTCCATATTAGTGATGGTATATGCTTAACATAAATTGTGTTTGGTTGATAGTTTCCATGTGTATTGTTTTCCATAAAAACTAATGTGAATGGGCCTAGGAGTCACCCATCACTTAAAATGATGAGTGTATGATGATGTTACAGCCTTTTCCACATTGTGTGATGGTGTATGTTGTAACATAGGTTATATGGTTTTTCACCCCTAGAAATTTTCCATATTGGTGATGGTGTATGCTAAAAATGAAATGTGTGTATTTATGCTTCAACAAGTTTCCATATTAGTGATGGTGTATGCTTGACATAAATTGTGTTTGGTTGATAGTTTCCATGTGTATTATTTTCCATAGAAACTAATGTGAATGGGCCTAGGAGTCACCCATCACTTAAAATGATGAGTGTATGATGATGTTACAGCCTTTTCCATATTGTGTGATGGTGTATGCTGTAACATAGGTTATATGGTTTTTCATCCCTAGCAATTTTCCATATTGGTGATGGTGTAGGCTAAAAATGAAATGAGTTTATTTATGCTTCAGCAAGTTTTCATATTGGTGATGGTATATGCTTAACATAAATTGTGTTTGGTTGATAGTTTCCATGTGTATTTTTTTTCATAGAAACTAGTGTGAATGGGCTCTGATAATTCATATAAAACAAATTGGTATTTACATTAAATAAATCATGATGTTATGTTAATGGTTTAGGAAATATTTTGGTTTGGTTTGGTTTGGTTTGAGTTGGTTAGAAAATGTTTCGGTTTGGTTTGGTTGTATGTGATGAAGGTGTGTAAGAAGTGAAAGGCGCATTGCTCTTTCATTGACAAGGACCATAATGATAGCATAGATAGGGGTTTTGTAAACAAAAGCCCCATTCATGCATTACATCATTGACCATTGGTTTGTGTTAGAGAAGTAATCGAATCACTTGACATTAAGTGAGCTCAAAATCCCTTGGGTATGTTGGGGTAACAGGTGTGATTAGGTGATATGTTAGGATAGCGTAACCCTTTTTAGTAGGGATTACTTTGCCCCTTTTATAGGTGACCCTGAGAATGACTATAGACAATTCCATGACTTAATAGTTTGTCAGTCAATTTTTTTTTGGTAGACTGATCAATGCGGGAAGTCTATGTGGGGATGTTGTTTTGTTTTATGGTCATGTTGAAGCTGATCAATGCGAGAAGCTTCTTGTAGCAAAATTTGGGCATAGCCATCCTTCAAGGGAGTGGTCTATGTTTTGCTTTGTATGTTTTGATAGCATTGAATAGCTATCCTTCAAGGGAGCAGTTTAGTAATTATAACAATAATGTAGCTGTCCTTCAAGGGAGCAGTCTACATTGATAGTTTATGACCTTTGGTTAGGCATCCCCATTTTATATGTTTTTTGATTAAAATTTTAGTCATGGACTAGACTATAGAGGTTTAGGGGTTTCCATTTTATTAGGACAAAGCATTCATGCTTTACAAAATGGTTGACTAATGTTTGTAGGGAAAAAGGGTTGAAAGGAATAGGAATGAGGATGATGAGGGTTGCTTAAGGGATGAGTTCAAGTTAAATATCAAGTGAATGATTACTTGATTAATAGTAGAATGGTCACAGATGTAAGTCATTAAGGGGCTCAGGTTTTGGCCAGCCTTTGAGAGAAGACAAACAATAAATCCCTAATCCATACTTGTGCATTATTATGTAAGGTTTGAGCCAATTAGGAGCAAACTTTCCTTGTTTGCTTCTTTCCATATTGGTCATGTGTTGGTTTTCTTTAAGGATGAGATATCTAATTTTGAAATCTCACTCTTTTAGATTTTGGTTGTAGGCACGTTTGGTTGATGCTTGGTCGATGCTTGGTTGAGGTCGTGATAGTCAGTACAAAGTCAAATTCCCCTAGTTGCTTTTGTGACAGGGACAATGTTTGACACCCATTACGGATAATCAATGGGTTGGATAAATAAGATGGAGAGAAGATGATGAATCTCCTCTTTGACAAGGAGTGCGATGTGAGGATGCATCTTGCAAATATTTTGCTTGACATGCTTAGTTTGAGAGGGCAGGATCCTGATCTTCCAGGTTGTACTCTGGAATCTCGGAATCACTGAAGGTGATGGAGGCAATGGTGGGTAATGTTTTGACTAAAGTAGCCAGTGGTTGGGGGTCTTTAGGTCAGACCTCTACTACCTATAAAGCTTTGATTAAGGCTTGGTGATGTTGTGGAGAGCTTTGAATTAGGTCATACAAAGACGTCTTCATAGGGGTTTGGTGAAGTTGTTTCACCATAGATTTACGAATTGGTTTCAAAGATGTTGGTTGAGATGTGCCCAAGATGGAAATATTGGGTTTTGGTTGTTGAGAGGGCTTGACCCATGGATATATGTCCAAGGGATAAAAACATATTCTTTTCCTTTATTCTTCATGGTTTGTGACCTGGTGGCCATATTGATAGTGTTGATTTTGAACAAAGGGGGAGAAGGTGGTAGAGAGACCATAGTCTCACGTTGGGTTCTTAATTTATGTGAGAAGGTTTGGGAGGCATGGGATGGTGTCGGTGGTTTTTTGAAGGGTGGTCAAGAGGATGCTTAATGAGAAGGGTGTCTTTTTTTAGGTGTTGATGAATGATAACTTTAAGAGTGCAGCAACGCTTAGTGTCATGCCCAAGTGTGTGATGATACGCACAAATTTTAGTGTCATCGAACCAAGATGGTTTTGATCTAAGAGGTTGGTATGGCTTAATAGGTGGGAGAATGATGCTAGAAGAATACAACAATTGGCATAATAGCAAAGCGTATGAACCTGTTAATGGGTCTACACATTTTGTTGCAGTAGGGGTTGACAACTTCTATTTAGGAGTTGTAGGAGGAGTTTTTTGTACCATATTTTTGTTTGGCGGTGTGGCCACACGCGTAAATGGCACTTTCTTGATGAGAGGTGCCAAATTTTTTGGAGGAAGCATGTTTTTGATGGGTAAAGGTAGTAATGAAAGTGATTTGTTCTTCTTAGGTGTTGGAGTAGAGAGCACTCTTATTAAAGTAGATGGATGTGGACCCAAGATAGAGGGTAATGGTGAAGGTGGGGGAGGAGTTCTCTGACATGGTTTAGCAGCCTTCTTTAGTTTGGTGTGAGGACCACTATTGTTTGGGGTGAGTTTCAAGTCTACCTTCACTTGTGGGTGAGTGACACTTGATACGGGGTGAACACTGAGAGATGTAATCTATTTCGGCATGATAGATGGTTGTGAGGATTTGGGTTCATATGTGGATGGTTGAGCTTCTGAAGATTAGGAAGTAGAAGCCCGATCCTCGTCAGAGACTTTGAGGTGATTTTTCATGAAAGGGTTGGTAGGTGAAGCAAGATGTGTAAGATAAGGAGCCTTAAGTCATGACCTTTGACACGGTGATAGTTATAAAAGTCATTTTCCCTATACCATGTAGGGATGGCTTTTGAGGGGTCAAATTGGGGTGGTCAGATTTGAGGGAGATTGAGGACCCCCTACTTCACTAGTTTATCCAATACAGAAGCGTATGATTCTCCTATTGGAGTGTATTGACGCTGTATATACCATTGTTGGAATTGTCTTGTGATGCTTTGTGATGTGGAAGGCTCAAATTGGTTAGTTTGGTAGAAGATAATGATCTAAGTACCACAAAATTTTTTGATCCCTTGGACTTGGAATGGGAGGAAGAAGATTTGGAAGAAGGGTCATTGGATTTTGTGTTGGTATTTTTACTACACAATTTGACCTTATCTTCTTTGATAGTACAGAGTTAAAGCTTTCAGGCCATGGTGAAAGCTTCATCAAATGTGCAAAAAGTTTGAACCCGAAAAGTGGATGAGATGTGTTTGGCACATGCTCTTGAAAAGAGCTCAATGAGCTCAGGTTGAGGTAGTGAAAAGGAGAGTTGGTTGATTAAACCTCTCCAATGGGCAACAAAGTCAGCTATTGATTCATCATCGAATTATTTAATAGAACATAGGTCTGTGATGGAGACCTTTTTAGTGATGTTAATTGAAAAGTGGTCGAGGAATGGCTGAGCTAATTGAGTGAAGGTAAAAAGAGAATGACTGGTAATAGAACTATACTAGTCAAAGGTGGCACTAGAAAGTGACATGGAAAATGTGTGAAGTAATAATGCATCATCATGTGCTATAAGGTAGAAAGCGTGTCTAAACACTCATAGATGTTGTTGTGGGTCCTATTTACTCTAAAAATGAGTAAATTTTGGGAGTTCCCACTGACTAGGGTATGGTCTAATAGGCACTGAAGGGTGAATAGGTTCGTTGTAGATTTGTTCATATGAAAGAACATTCTTCAAACTTGAAATAGATGTCTCAAGGTTGGACATCTTATTCATCAACATCTTAATTAGATCAGCTGATGGATTGGCAGGAGGGGCACCCCCTAAGTTGTAAGGTACTTAGAAGGCATTGGGAGGGGCATATGATGTACTTGGTTACATTTGTGTAGGTGCAACATATTGGTAGTTCATCATAGAGACTGATGTTGAGGTCAAGGGGGCTTGTACCATGAAGCTGGAGGGCACAACTTGACTAGATGCCACCAAGGGTGGTTGAATGTCAGGGACACTAGTTAAAGGATGAATATCCACTCTCATGTTTATGGGCGCAAGAGTGGATGGGATAGAGACAATCAAGTTATATAAAGGTGTCAAAATTGGTTGAATTATTTATGGTTTAGGGGGTACAAAAACCCCAATGGAGGTAGGGCCAGAAATAGAAGGGGAGGTCAAATCTTGAAGATTGGTTATGGTTGGGTTACTGGTCGAGGCAATGCCTTGAGTGACCATGGCCTAGGTAACGGATGTTGTTGATATTATTGCCATTTCAACCAAGGAAGTTGGCATCCCATAAACAAGGTTACCTAAAGGATCTTGCATTTGGCTTCTTGCAAGATAGTGTTGGAGAGCCTTGACGTTGAGGTCAAGGAATATCTCAAAGTCTTGATCCCTTGCGGGAACAATAGGAGGTTGATTTAGGGTAAGTTGGATAGGAGTATGCTCAATGTCTGAAGTATACTACATTAGATGACTTGGTATAAAAGGTGAAGGTGGGATTGGTTGTTGCCTTGCATGGTCAACAAGAGATTTGGCTTGACTATGTGTCAAAACCATCCAAGGCAAAGGGGATTCAGATTCTAAAAACTATGTGTTTTAATTTTAGAAAACCAGAATTTGTGTTTAACAACAAAAAAGTTAGGTTTTAAGCTTGTCATTTGGAAAGAAAATTTGGTGACAGTGACCGATGTCAGTTTACTAACCAATGTCGGTTATGAAATGTTTTTGAGGTTAGTGGGATAATTGATGTCAATGAAATGGGTTGCCGACGTTGGTGGAAAAGCCGATGTCAATTTTTGTGTAATTCTAGAAACACAGAAAACTGATATTTTTTTGAAAGAAAGAGAAATTTTGAGTTGTTTTTGGACCTCAGAATGATGCAACCTTACTAGCTCAAAAAAAATTAGATAAAAACAGCAAAATAGGTGATTTGACAAGCAACCTCTAAACGTTAAATTCCTAAGAATAAATTTTAGAGTCATGGTGGCTTATGCCTTAGAAGAATATGTTTGGGAATTGGGCTTTTAGAATGGGTCCTAAAGAGGATGTCTATGGTTGGTTTTGGGTTATGTTTTGGTGCTCAAAAATCTATGTTAGGTTTAGTACGTGGCCTGGTGCTAGGGCTTGCTCCCTTCACTTCACAAACCCAGATCTGAGCTGGGCTGCTTAGCTAATATATGCTTTGCCTATAGTTTATACTCTGCCAGAGAATAGAGTGGGTCCTCCTCTTGGTGGTGAAATCCAAGTAGGATCACCGGGTAGGGTAAGGTATCTGGTAGGTGATGAAATCCTAGATGGGCCTTGTCTCAAGTATGTTATATGTTTGATTTGATGTGATTGTGGCTTGGTTGTGTAACATTTGTGCACTACGATTTATTCATAATGCTTTTTTAATTACTAAGTGAATGGGCTAAGTATGCATTCAAGCAGGAATGAGATGCAATAGTTTTTAACCCAAATTGAAATATTTTGTTCAGATGCAAATAATTGGAGAAGAGGTTAAGAGTATGAATTTTCACTACTCTAAGATGCAGGCAAGAAGTGACAAGAAGAAAAAGAAAGATGTTCTTTTTAACTTGTGCTAATGGTTTCTTTTCGAAATAAAAAGATAGAAGAAAAGATCGTAAGAAGAGAATTTTTACCTGATGCATCTATATGAAACTTTGCTTTTTAGAAAAATGAACCCAAGGAAAACTCCAGGGTCCCACCGGGCGTGTTAGAATGTTTCTCTACATTTTTGCTAATTACATTCAGAAGAAGAAACTAAGGTAAAGGGTCAGGGGTTTGTACATTACCCAAATTAAGTTACACACCGTATCTAAGCATTGTAGGAGCTCCTCTTTGGTTGTGGAGGAAAAAACCTGTAGATAAGAATAAGACTTAAAGAAAGAGGATGTTAGGAAAAGATATGGTGGACTTCCAAGCTACGCGCTTGGTCCCAGAAGTGTAAAGCTCCATGAGGGATGACAGTCCACTATTTGACAAAAAGAGTGTTGTATAAAAAGAAATAATGAAAGACTAAAAAAGAGAAAGTAAACAACGCGTACCTATTCTCTGTAATCAATCTATCATAGTCACCGATGTCGGTAGTCCTATCGAGGTCGGTTGGTTAATGATGCCGATGTTGGTTATGCTACCGATGTTAGTAGGGGCAATGGGCCTTGGATGAGTTTCAGGGTTATGTCTGTGGTCGACAGAGGAGTTTGGGAGTTTAAGGATTTGTGCAGGGTTATAGGTAAGTGAATAGGGTCTGAGGAAGGGAAAGGTATAGGGTAGGTGTGAGAAGAGGGTAAGAATAAGAGGAAGGCTTTTCAGCCTCTCCACGGAAGAAGTCAGGTCTGGTTGATAGTATTTATAAATAGTAAATAGTAACTAATTACCAATGTATTCTAGAATACTAAAATGAGACAGAAGAATACTTAGCTCTACTTGGTGAAGAACTAGAGGTGTTAGAATGCTTATTCCTATTGTGGCTAATGTCGAGGTCCTCGTGTAATGTTCCAATCCAATCTAGTGTGACTCGTGCAGATTTTCTATAGCCAGGAGAGCAAAAGTCAAAGTCTGATGCTTGGTCTCAAAAGTGTGTTCATCGATGTCAAAGAGTCTGAGCCTAGCTCAATGTTAGATCTTGGGTTAAGTAACTAACATCGGCGATCCCACCGGTTTCAGCCGATCATTGACCGACTTCGGTGGCTAGAGAATGGGTAAAAGGGCAATTTTTAGCCCTTTACCCATTTCTCCATCTGCCAAGTGCATTTGCCATTGGAGAATGGTCAAAAGATGGGTTTATTATGCATGAGAGTTAGTTAAGAGGTTAGGATGGAGTGAGAATAGGTTATGGGTACATGACCTAGTCTCAGGGTGACTCATAGGGTAGGAAATGGTCTTAGGGTGAGGTGTCCAAGGTGAGGTGTCTAGGTGATGTCATTAATTTAAAATAAGTAGTTTATTTTAAGTTAATAAAGTGTGTAAGGGACCAAGGGGAGTCGACACAATATTGGTGTCTACACTTTGTTTAGATAAGGCTTGAATAAAAAATTTAAAATCTCCTTCAATTTATAGCTTAGGTACACCACATTTAAGCAGAAAATTTTCTTAGTCATTAGGGTTTGGGATTTAGCCTCATTTTTGGTCCCATCCAATCGCTTGAAAGACATTTCTCTAGTTAAATACCCACTATAATCCCTAATAACACACCTTGCCTTCAAGGCCCTAGGGTTCCCTCAAAAAGATCCATCAAAATTGATTTTGAACCACCCTAAATACATAGCTTGCCAAATAATACTAGTCCTGCTTTTATTCTAAAAAATCAATTTCCATTAAAATTGACCCATTAACAGGGGGTTAATACTTTTTATTTGTATATATGTTATTAATTTATTTTTATAAATTATATTTTTGACTTTAAAATTTTCTAATTATTTTTGAAATATTTTATTGTGAATTCATTACTATAACTTCTATTTTATATGTTTAATATTAGTTTGACTCAAAACTATGTGAAATTATGTATATTAGTAGTACTTAATAAAATATCTCAGGACTATTTCTTTGCCTTTGGTCAATAATGAGTTTTTGATGTTCATCTTATTTTTCCTTCAAGGTATCTCCTAGGAGTTACCTTACAAAGATGAAAAAGAGTGAATTTTTCTTCAATGTAGCTCTTAAGAGATACTTTAAAGTTACCCATTAAGGTATTACAAGTCCCTTGAAGGAATATCATAAGAGATAACTTGAAGGGAATTATCATATAGTCAAGGGGAAATTAAAGGTATATCCTAAGAGATACCTTTCAAACATACATAAGAGTAACCTTGAAGGTATTACAAGGCCATTCAAAGTATGTTTAAAGGAACTACTAGGTTATACCTTGAAGGGACTTGTAATACCTTTAAGGGTACCCTTTTGTATTTTTAAAAGGTATGAGATACCTTGAAGGTTATTATAATACCTTTAAGGGTTATCCTACTATATACCTTGAACAAGCACACAATTAAAATTTTATTTCAAATAATCTCCTAGGAGATACCTTGAAAGGACTTGTAAAACCTTCTAGGGTACCCACATGTTTAAAATGTATCTCCTTGAAGGCACTACTAGGTGATCCTTATTTTCCATTTTTTACCATCATTATACTTTAACAAAATAATATAGATCTAGCCTAGCTAAGTTGACCCAACGTCTATTTCAAGCTCAAGGTTTAATTAAAATTGAGTCCTTAATCTACTCTGATTCAAGCCATTTTCAACCCAAGTTTTTCTAGGTCTATTCGAGCTAATTTGAGGTGATCTCAATTTGTTCTGATCTAATTTAGTTGAGCCAAGCCATATTACTTCCCAAGTTAATCTGATTTTATATCTTAAGTTAATTTTCCAAAGTTGATAACATTTTATTATTATCTATTTTTTTAATATCATTTGAGGTCACATGGTAATATTTAGGTTTCTCTTGAGTTGGATATCCCAATGATACTTAGTAAATTTATATATCTCCCCATAGCCACATATCAACATTCTATAACCATAAGGCATGTTCAGAACTCACTCAACATTTAGTTATTTCCTTCAAATTTTTCTTGACAATCTCCACATCAATAAGGTTAGACACAGTAGTGGGTTGGTGAGATGCTTCCATGAGGTTTGATCCTAATGACCCAAATCCTTGTAACCATCCATACAAAGTTTTAAAGCCCTAGGTTAGTGAGATGATACCACTTGTCTTTATCTCATTGTCTCGATAGTCCCAACATGATTAGTATAGACAAAAGAGTGTATTAGGTCTTGGGTGAGTGAGATCAAGCTAGGTGGCTTAATCCTACTTCACCATAGATAGAGAGCCTATTGGATATAGTGAAATATACAAAAAATATCAAAAATAATGAGGGTGGACTACATGGTGGAGACCCCATATAATGAGATAGATTAGCAACTGAATCAACAATGCACATGCACAAAGTTGATGGGTCATTTATCTATCTTAGCCACCAAAATGATCTTAGTTGGCATAAAGAGCTTCAAACCTATAAGGTACCATTGTCAATATGATGGTAAGTAGGATCATGATTAAATAATTAATGATAGCCATGGTTTTGGGGTTTATATTAAAGAAACATTAGTTATAGTCATAGTTTTATACCTAAAATATTCATTTGAACTATGGGATCATCAAATATTAAATATTGGTTGTTTTCAAACTAATGAGAGAATAAGATAAAATTATGGTTTCAAGTTCAATATTATTATCATCATGATTTAAGGATAAAGGAATAGTTCTCATTTAATTTTTATCATCTATATCTACTTACATTGAAGAGTTATAGTTCCCAAGTCTCTTTTATCACACTTAATTATGGTAGCCATGCTCTATTTTATATTAAATAGCCCAAGGGCTTCCTGCTACTTATAATTCAGGGTCTTTCATTGTAAAATCATTTTATAAGTATGTGAGGCTAAGACCTACCAAACTTTGTACTTGTTTTTTCCTCTAGAATATAATTAAATCTAGATTATGTCTACTTCATTTCAAATTTTAGTGAATTTTATATGTTCTATTGATGAATGTTAATGATAGTTTATTACTTCCTTGAATTTTTCCTTTTTATTCATGCCTTTATGTTAATTAGATTCCTTTCACAGGTCATCTAAAGTACATCATATGGTTTATTGTATTCAAGTGTTGAAGTATCATTAGTGCCTATTATCAAACATTTTGATTGATCACCTTGACTCTATGTAGTTGTAGCCTTCACATTGAATTATTTATGTGGAAGAAGTTGTCCAAAGGTGGTTCAATTAGCCTATAATCTATCATTCAAATAGTGACAACATTAACAAGTAGAAGAAAAACATTTGGTGCATCACTTATAGTTATATTTTTTTGTTTTCAGTCTTTTTCTACCCCTTTTACCTTGGAAAATAGTATTTTAGTATTAATTTCAAGGTGAATAATCAAGGGAGATAACCCTATGTAGAGATTCACCTCACTGATTAGGCAACCCACAACCTAGAGGTGGTTTCATGCTATCACCTAAATGGGGAGGCATGGCCAAACTTATCATGAGTGAAATTTAGAGTGATAAAAATACCTTCAAGGGCCTTGTAATACATTTAAGGGTACCTTCAAGGTATTTCTTAGGAGATACCTTTCAAGGGCCTAGTAATAACTTTTTTGGTAACTTGAAGATATATTGTAGGAGATACCTTATAAGATAGATCCATTTTGGTGAATGTTATAAAGGTATATCCTATGAGATACCTTGAATGTATTACACAAACTTTCAAGATATCAACAAGTAGTGATTTTAAGGTGAAGGAAAATTCCACTCATGTTCATGTTGTTAGATACCTTCAACATCCCCTTAAATGTATGACAATACCCTATGAGGTATCTCCTATGATATGCCCTCAAGGGCCTTGTAATACCTTGGTGGGTAACTTGAAGGTATGTCCTAGGAGATATCTTGAAAGATAAATCCACTCTTATGCATGTTTGAAAGGTATATCCTAAGAGATACTTTTAACGTATTACAATTCCCTTTAAGTTATCACCCAGTAGTTCCTTCAAGGTGAAGTAAAAACCCACTAATGTTCATGTTTAAATTATCTCCTAGGAGATAACTTAAACATCCCCTTGAATGTATGATAATACCCTTTGAGGTATCTCTTAGGAGATACTATTGTCTCTCAAATTATGCACCTACAAAAACAAAGTTGATTTTTAGAAACAATGGGATTAGATCCAAAGTGTGCAACCTAAATATCTTTGAGCTAAACCTTAGGATATGGGTTGGCTTTCCTTACAAACTCAATGCATGAATTTAATAATTTCATGTAGACCTAAACTGCATGGAATGAAACTACCTAAAACTAAACTATGTTGTTCATATGGTAAAAGGGAGAGAAAATAAACTAAAAATAAAATGATATGATGTACCAAAAGTTTATAGATATTCAATGCCTACTCTTAAATAACACACTATGGATTTTGTTGATGTATGTTTTATGTACACCCCCATACCCTTCTACAAGGTATCCTCTAATGTTTTAGGATCACTAAATTAAATCACTCAAATGTATGATTTATAGGGTATTATAAAATCCTATTGGAGGAATATTAGTGAGTGATATAAATTGTTTAACATGAATGGACTATTTATGAATAAACCTAGATATACTTAAATTGGGTGGAAAGATGATGATTTTAACTAAGGTGGGTAGGTCTAAAAAAAAAATCCATAAAAGGAGATAAGAGTAGGGAAAAAAAATAAGGTCTATGGATAGCCTAAGATAATACCCTTCAAAACTATCACTTGAACTTAGATAGGGTTTTGAGACTTGAATAAAGTGTAATCTAAAAAATTGAAAATTCGAAGACCATTTTTTGTTAACCTATCTATTTTAGTTGTTGTGCCCATAAATTAGGTGTTAGAAGTTGTTGTAAAGGAAGAGATTTGGGGACTTGAAATACCCTTTATAATATCTCTTATGAGTTGAGGATTAGATTCCCTTTGGACATGAGAGTCATTTAGATGCTCGTTTGTAGGATCTTATAGATGAGAAGGAGGTTCATCATGTTGTTGAGATTCGTGAGGCTAGGATGGTGGACACTAACGATTCCATGCCATCTCATATTCTTCCTTTATTTCCTAAGTATTTTTTGTAATTCCTAAGACCATGCCATAGACATTGACTTATCCTTCATATTCTTCCATACAATTTAATCATCAAGTGCATTTTGGAAGATGGGATCACGGACATAATCTTCGTACCATAAGAAACATGTACCTTATTATTCTCCTAAATATATTAAAGGTATCTTATAAAACTTTTCCTCATATCCCATTCTTTTAATGGTGATAATTTTATATTGAAATTATCAATTATTTTGATGGCTTGTTTGAAATGTGATTTGACCACATATTGCATTTAACTGATGCTCATTGGAGAATTAAGATAATAATATATATGTCTATGACCTAATTCCATAAAAATATTATTATAAACCTAAAAATATATTTCTTATTTAACAATCTTATCTAGGACAAGGTGTGGTAGTAATAAAGGAGAAGTCCTTATCACTTCAATCTGAATGTCAGTAACATCTGAATAGAACTAGCAGTCTCCTCATTTGTGAATTATTCTCAAATTTTTCTTAGAAAACACAGGAATAACTTTCCCATGTATTTCATGATATATTTGAGGGTAAACTTCATTGTAGATTTTTTCAATATTGTACCTATATTTATGAACAAACATAAATGAATGATCTTCACCGATTCTATTAGCCACATATTCTTCTAAAATTTTCCACAACTTATCATGTCTTTTGTAAATAGTTCCCATAAAACATACAATAAATAAGACAGTATGTGAAAACTACCATTTGATGGCCTTTGGTTTAGATAAAACATTCTTGACTTTATTATAGAATAGATAATTTATCCTAGTGTAACCAATTGATCATAGGTCAACAAAATATCCAACAATGAAACCCACTTAGCCTAAATATATGAAATAATTGGAAATACATATGGTCTATTCGATATATATATGGATATCCTAAACTTGGGCCTAATTTTAATGATGAAATTAGATGTAACTCCCCTTTTAAAATTCAATTTATGTCCCTTGACAATACACTCTTTAAATTTTCCCTCTATAATTTTTTTTCACGTTAGACATTAGCCAAGTTTGAATCTTGGGCTATTTCAAGGGAAGCTAATTTAAGATACCTCTCTAAATCCATACTCAAAATGTATGTAGCCATTTTATTATTTTTCATAATATATAAGTAATCACTAAAAAAAGTTCCATTGAAAAATAAATCTTTGAGAATGTATATACATGGCATTACCTATAATTTTATAGCTTCTTGATGAAGAGCCTGCACCTTGATGGGCAACAAATCATGAATGTACTAATTTTGGGCTTGGGAAATTCTATCCTAAGTTGAATATGACATTATTGTTGATTCTACCTTATCATATAGTGTATAATAGTGGTGTAATATTAAATATAAATCACTTCTATTGAACATTATATCAATGTACTCAATAAATCTAGCAAAAACATACAAAGAATGGACATTGGATTTGTTTTTAAGTTGATGCCATTAATAAATTATATGTGTGCATTTGGTTCTATAAAAAATAATGGTTAAAATTCACAAACACCTCTACAAAATTAGGTCTTTTGAATGTGTGAAACCTTGAATACATAGTGTTTGATTGAGAGTAATGGATATGTGAATTCCCTTTTAGCATAGATTTTTCACATATCATTCACAATATTCAAAAATTGAATGTATTCATTCATTTTTAATGGAGATAAAAAAATTTGGTTTAAATGCTCATTTCATTATCAAAATTCTAGTTAGCTTTAGTGGGTTTAATTACCTACCATATAGTAAACCTTAGTTAACTCTGAATGTTTAGTCATTGAATTCAAGATAACCATGAATGATTATTAAAATATACTTTACGTCAATTCCTATAAATGATGACATGTGTCAACTTTTATTTAATTTTTGGCTTCATACCTTTCACTGCACTTGAATCTTCTATTATCATTAGTTGACAAGATCATGCCACATGTTGATATCTTAGAGATTCAAAGATAACATATGTCTGGGTCATTAGACCACATATGAAATAAATGTTTAATATTCCATGATCAAATTTTAATGAAGGGATGACAAGTTTCATACATTTGAGTATCTAATAGTACCAAACTATGAGGTGTCAAATCTTTTCAATTTAAACCTTGATGATGAACTAATAAAGTTTTTGTGTCTCTATAATACCTTGAAAAACATTTAAACCTTATGCTACCTTGTAATACTTTCATGGGTAACTTGAAGTTATATCTTAGGATATACCTTATATCCACTATTGTGAATGTTTCAAATGTATCTCCTAAGAGATATCTTGAAGGTGCCCTTGAATGTATTACAAGGACCTTCAAGGTATCACCTAGTAGTGCCTTCAAGGTGAAGGAAAATTCCAATCCTATGCATGTTTAAGGTCTCCTAGGATATAACTTCAACATCTAATTAAATTTATTTGAATTCCCTTTGATTTATATTTCATGATCCCATTTTAATGAAGTGATGTCAAGTGTCATACTTTTGGCGATCCACGAGTATCAAAATGTGAGATACAAAACATTTTACCTATATCAAATAATTTTTTAAATCTCTGTAATACCTTTGTGGGTAACTTAGTGGTGTCTCATAGGAGATACCTTGAAGGTTCCTTTGAAGGTATTATAAGACCCTTTAAGTAGTACCTTCAAGGTGAAGGAAACTTCCACTTTCTATTGATATGGGTCTTACGAACCAACTAAAGTCTAAATTAGGTAGCATCTGACATTTTATGTTCTTAGTTGAGGTGAAATCCACTCTAAGGAATGATTTTTAGGTATTTGTTAAACAACCTTATGGTGGAATAGAAAGAAAAACATGAAAGTTGTTAACTAGGTTTACTTGTAGTGAAATGAATCCTAGTGGAGTAGTCAAACCTAAGTGGGTGAGATTTATGGGTGACATATAATATAGAGTTGGTAGATTCAATCAAATAAAATTCAAAAGAGGGAGGGTATATCATAAAATAAGGTTTTTTGATCTCAAAGCATCACTTCTTAGGTTGGTTTCTTAGTGTATAAATGATCTCAAAAATAATGCTTATTGCTTGCATTTGTTTCACACTTATAGGTAAATTGAATTATGAAGTTTGGGAAGGGATGATATAGGAAACTTGTTGGTCTCAACTAAAGGTTACTTCTATTAGTGTAGTTCCTTCACACCCTTTATTATAAGGTTATATCTCATACCAAGAAGACATCTAAGGTATATTTGGCACACACTTCTAAAACATTACCAATAAAAATCACTCATACACACTAAAAATAATAATACAATCTAAACTAATTTCTTAACAAAATATACTAGCTTGTAATAGTGTTTTCACATCTATAGCTAGCATACATTGATTAAAATAATCATGATCGATCCATAGATTTTGCATACTTTAAATTACTTTATTATAATAACCAATAAAATGAAACTTAAAATCACATAAGTGGAAGGAGAAAACACCAATATAATTACATGACTATCAAATTTGAATTCTTATTGTATTGATCAAATATTCTAACCATTTAGAATGTAAAATTATATTGATATATATAATTGGGCATGGGATACCTCATCCTCTAAGTGTATGTAAACTCGTAGTTACTTTTTTTTATTAGTAGTTCTAATTTTAGTCTCAAAATTACATGTTTTTGCACGCTTGTGTCTGGTTATATTTATGTCAAAATTAGTTAGCTTGTGCAATGAAATGTATGCATTCTTATAATAGTTTAGTCAATTTTACATATATATTATATCTATGAGTAAACTATGAGTAAATTTTGCATGTATATATAAAAAATTAGACTTTTACTCAAGGTTGACTAGGTGCTTGCATGGATGACAAGGTTGTTGGAGGAACTAAAGTGGATGCTTGCATTGAACTAGGATTTGATGTGTTCACATTATTCTTCACTTCCAAATCCTAATAGTTTTTGTGATGAATTTCATATTTATATGTAATTATATCCATGTTAAAAAGTGAAGGCCTATGCACCCTGTTCACTTACTCTGAGAGCTTTACAAGTTTAGCTTTGGTAGTATTGAAGTTAGATCTAAAGATATAAACTTCAATGACCTTATTTATAGTAAAATTGAGATCTAACTCTATTCCTTATATGGTCTTACCTTGTATGTCCTATTTTAAATTCTTCAAAACATGATGCAAGAGATGATCAAAATTGGCCCTATCAATGAGTCTTTTTGTTGAATCCTTGGCTTAAGAAGGATTCATCTCATCCAAAATTTTTTAGGAGTGAGTCTCATGTTATGAATACTTTTGCATTACTACCTTAGCTACCTCAATGTATTATCTTGTCTCTTATGTTATGATGGATAGCAAGTTTAAGTTATTGGTAGACTCCAATGGTGTCATCAGGTTCAAATGTGCATATGACTTATTGGTTATAAAAAGAATAAAAAAATTGAGTTTATTTTGATCTATCTTGAAATAATTCAATAATTTGGTGGTCTCTACTATGTGTGTTGATAATTCCTCCCTCATTACATTAATAGACTCAATGGTATTGTACAATAGGGATATTGTATTTTGTACAATAATTTCAATTTATACTAGAACATGAACAATTTATTATTGTTATCTCAATTTATCCAGTTCTTATTCTAGCTTGATTAATGTCATTTTATCACTTCATGTATTTCTACTTGAACACATTTGTATGTTTCTATGTAGGATTTGAAATCTCCTATAGAGGTGGATTGCCCTAGATTTTTATATGACATCTTTATCAGAGTGAACATTTCTTCTATTTCTTCTATAATAATCGCTCTACTTATGCTATCTTCCATTTTCCTCTTCATCACCCTCTGCACACTACATATGGATTTATTAAACACTGTATTTGTGGTTAGAAATATAGTAGTCACAAGATTAAGTATTTTTTAGGACCTTAACTGCATGTCCATTTCCCATTATGGGAGGATAAGATGGGTTAGGTCCATCGGTTGAGTGTATGAGGATGAAGTTTCAACTATTTTCTCCCCTGATGTTTGATTCAAAGTTTACTCTAGGAGGGAACCATGGAGTGAATGCCATATGATATTAGACTAGTCTAATCCACCATAATTTGGTAATGGATGGACTGTTTATATTGGCCTTTTCCTCTTCTCATTCTTATGAGTGGTTTTCATAGTTGTCTCTTGAGAAGGTTTCAGAGGGGAACTAGTAGACTTAACTTTATAAATGTAAAATGTAATCAAGAATTGGATACTTCTTACTTCATCTTATTTGTGGCTTTTGTCTTGGTTTTTTTATGGGGGTGGAGAAGTAGTGGAAAGGACTATAGTAGGAATAATAGGAATAGTAGGAGTCAATTTGGGAATAATAATTAGAGGAATACCAACTAATAAAGTAGGGGATACAAGGGTAGAGGATGGATCCTATACCTTTTATACAAATATATTTGGTTAAATAAAAGGTTGAATAAGATCAAAATCCACCTTGGGAACTAATAGAGCAGGTGGACTAGGAGGGGTAATTAAAATGGAAGTAAATAAACTAATTATAGGAATAAAAACATGGGAAACAATAGGAGTGATAGAAATTAGAGAGGTTGTTGGATCACCTAATGTTTTTATATGAAAAGGTGCTTTGCCTTTCAAGTCTTGAAGGCTTAATAATTTTGATCTTTGTAATCAATCCTCATCATCATAACTATACTCTCTAATTTCCTCATATGTAGCTAGATCCATTAAAGGTCCCTGCATGGTTAGGATCTATGGAGGGACTAAGGCCTTTCCTTCCATGTATAATAAAATATGGTATTTAGAGTTATAAAAGGCACCAATTGTGTGGTTGAAGTAACCACAAAAATAATATTTAGTGGTAATGAAATGTCACCTTGGGTATGTCCCTTAGAGTCTATGTAATCTAGGTAGATGGGCTCATATTGCTTTCTTCCCAATGAGGCATATGGCACCCCTAGTTCTTTCTTCACTTACTTAAATATTTTAAGGGGTGTCTTAGAAGATTTATCTTATTACCTTGTTGGCTAAGCATGTATTCTAGTATAAAAATTAGATGTGTCACATCCTTCATTCATTAGGAGCCTAGTTCATACCTCCTTTATGGAAAAGGATGTCTCCCTTTGAATGAGTTTTAAAAGGTCCTCCTCCATCTAAAATGGCCATGCCATTTCCAAAATTTGATCACCATTCTAAGTATTAAGGAATAGGAGTTCATGATCATAAGTCTCATGTTGATATTAAATGCCCAGCCCCTTGATGTGGTTTTATACCTATTCATAGGGATCTTAGTCCCTATGTGGCAGTTAAATAAGTAAATAGTATTCTATGAATTTTCCAACCTCATTAGAATGATTCCTAATGGTGTATCACACTATTATAATCATTATTTATTATCCATGAAGGTAGGATTTCTTCTTCTTATGCATATCATAATCAATGCCCTAACATAGCTAGTAGGTTATCTCCTACTCTACCACCTTATCTGGGACATACATGGGGAGCCACATAGGTGTAACCCTATGGATAATTACCATGATGATTATATAGTTATGGTATAAATATTAGTCTCTCCTAGTCAATAGTGTATCCATGATACTCTTTGATATCTTAAGCAAAGGGGATTCACAGATGGACATCCATACTTATGAGTAAACATACTCATCAATGCACATAATATTGTGATTATATGCATGAAATGATAAGATTCACATATCATGTTATTTATATATTCTAGAGGGGCATCCATAGAGACCCATTGATGATGTAAACTATCCAAATAACTACATCAAACAAGTAATACATCTTGTAAAATTGGCCTCCTAGAGACCTCCTGTCTTTATGGATAATTTATTCTAACCTTTCTCCAATCACTTCTCCTAGAGAAAAGGTCAATTTTGACATCCTCAGGATTACCATTAGTGGAACCCTTTATAGTTTGTGGAATACAACGGTAAGGTATCCAAATATCCTATTCAATAGGGCCATCCCAATCTAAATTCTTGATCTAAAATTTGTTATTGGGGTGGGTTGTTTGTCTTTTAAATTGATTGTCTCTTGAGGAAAAATCTAAATACTAAGTGCCTTATCAACATAATTATCTTATTTCTATGACACTATTATGTGTAGATCATAGGTGGCATTTGGGATGGGAAGAGAGAGGTGCCTTTGAACTACATAACCATAAATGCATGTTGTAACTATCTTCTACTCAAGATGATGTAAGTACACTCCTCCTGGTAACTTTCTTGTAAAGAAAAAGTATCATAAGAGGTCAATACAAGGCATGAATTTTGGATTCATAAATGTTATGTGTATCCCTTATTTCCTAAGTAGGATGAGGTTTATGGGTAATTAGTAATAGGCTAGATTCAGGTTATCTTTATGTGTGTGCTAATTGACATTGTGTATAGCATCCCACAACATTGAGTGGCTATTATAGCTGGTGTTGAATATAATAGGTTCAAATAGTGTGTCCATGTACTCAGTATAATCCTTGATGGATAATCTTGAAGAAGGGAGAGTTCCCCAAAATGCCCTCAATGAGGATGCCATTTTTTTTAGTTAAGCTGGTATTAGTTATTAATTCAATCACTCAACTCTCTTAAGTATGGTGTTAAGTAAAAGATACCAGTGGCTAGGTCTATATCATAGGAGAGTAAGTAAATTTCTATGTTAGCTTGAGATCAAATGGGGACATTGTCATTAAAACTACTTTGATATAGCTTAATCATTGATTTCTATTTTGTGTAACATTAATGTCCAATACTTATAGATTCATTTTATTTTTTTAATATTAACTTTTTGACCTCATTTGGTAGGTATGCCACATATGCATTATTGACATTTAGTAGGAGTGCCACATCATATCCCTTTGCCAACTATAGTTTCATCACTTCTTTAGATTTAGTTTACTGAGTAATGAATATTTTAGTAGTAAAAAGTTGGGATTTAGGGTAAAACACCATTTGTGAGCATCCCAAACAAAATTTTCAAACATTTTTTCCAAACACCAAAATTTGCATAACTCTTCCACTAACCAGAATTGCCAAAGACCTAAATGTGTTGGAGGGACCTACTGAGCAAAACTACCAAATAAATCTTTTTGAAGACCTAGATAAACTAATGTGTAAAACATGAGACCTGGTTCTTGAAGAACATTAGACAAAGAGTAAGTTTCAAACTGTTATAATACCTTAAAAATGTAGCTTTGGGTCTCATACCCTAAATTCCTAAATACTCTATTCTAAACAAATACTTTGAAGAAAAACACTAAATCACTAAGTTCCTATGGGATATGTAGAGAGTTTACTGATAAAAACCAAAATATGTTAGAGGGATTCATCGATTAAAATCATTAAATAAAGTTATAGAGGGAGTACCACCTAGTAGGTCACCAAAGCAAGGGAGCATAGAATACTTAAAATTTCTTCTACCTTATAATACCTTCATGGGTGACTTAAAGGTATTTCTTAGGAGATATAATGTGAATCCACTATTGAACATGTTTTAAAGTTATCTCCTATGAGATACCTTTAATGTATTCTTGAATAAATTACAATGCCCTTCAAGGTATCACCCATTAGTAACTTCAAGATGAAGGAAAATTACACTCTTGTGCATGTTGAAGGCATAACCTAGGAGATACCTTATATGCACCATTCAATGTATGAAAATGTGATCTAAAACACAAAATCATTGGTTGAAATATAATTCAATAAATAATAACAACACAATAATAATAATGCTATCTCTGATAAGAGATGTTTTAATCATCAAACTTGTAGACCCAAACATATGCCTATCTCTGAGAAGAGATGTATAATTTCCATTTTGGTTTAAATATTCATTTATAAAAGTTTTTAAGGTATGAGGAGTATTTTTAATGTCACCAATATTGATGGAGATTAAGTGGTTCAACTTACATGATTTACAACAATACGATATTTAAGGAATTACTATTTTTAGAAACTTACTATTTTTAGATTGCACTATTAAAATTGAAATTTGGATAACTTCCCTTAGGTTTTCATGGTAAAAAATCCATTTATAAAATCTCCATGCCATCTCACCATTCCCTCCTCATTATTATCTTTCCAACGGTTCAAATGGGGAGTCAAACGGAGCTATGGTGGCTCCTGAAAGTTCTGCCACCAATTGGGGTTGAACCATCACCCAAATTGTCACCTAAAATGTTTCTATAATAATTACTCCCTCCTTGAGAAGTAATGGTCTCCATTACATCAATATTTTTCATCAAGTGTGGTAGTTGTGTTTTGATTTGATTCATGATGCATAGTTAGAATGGATTGTGCTTTGTAGATCTGTGTAGGGCCTGATTATTCACCAATTCTATTTGACCATTAATATCTAGATGGAATTCCATGAACTTATTTATCTTTTTATCTATTGTCTTATATGGTTGTGTTATTTGTGTAGTCAGGGTTGCAACATCAACCCTTTTGGATTCTTGTGGCTTGACCACCATGAGAACAAATTTCTTGACACTAATCAAGGAGATAGATGTAGAAGGTGGTACCTCTGGTACCCTGTAGCACCATGTTACAAGAGTTAGATAGATCCTTCAATTTCTTGATTCATATTTACCATGTTGATCATACATGAATGGTTGATCAAAGAGTACATCACAAACATCTAGATTGACCACATCACATAAGACCTTATCTTGTAAAAGTTTTATTTCATATGAGAGAATAAATTGGTGGGTGACACAAAGGTTTCTCCTTGGACTCAACCATGTAATACTATATGGCTTTTGTTGAGGCTTCATGGACAAATTTAGGCTTTTCAAAAAAATAGTAAAGATTAAATTATTTTGACTCCCACTATCAAGATCGAAATGTAGAGGCTTACCTTTCACCCATAACATAGAATGAAACAAACTTTCCTTGTCATATATCCTCTCCTCATTGGTATATGATGAAGCAATGATGGCATTGGGCTCAACATCTACAATGTCTTCTTCATCCTCTTCAACTACAGGTTGTGTATGAGGCAAAGTAGTAGATGTTGAGGATTCTGACTCAAAAAGTACGGACTTGATGGCTTGACATTATTCTTTGGAGTGAGTCCTATATTTGTGATAATCACACCAATTCCTAGTCTGTCCTTCCTTTTACTTCCGTTTTTGGCCTCGTGTTTGACCTTATTTGTATATTTTCCATTTTTGTCACTTTCCCATTTTGAAGGCTAACACTTCATATTCATTCTTCCATGTTTCTGTTCAATCTTCACTACAAACTTGTACACCTCACTGAGGGTTTCTAAATTGAAGAGTTCTATTTCTCCCCATATGTACCATTGTATTCGACCATGATATTTGAGAACCTTGTGTTTCTCACTTTCTTGGATACCCAATATCACAGATAGAGAATGAAAAATGTCAGTGTAATCTTAAACAGACTGTTCCTTACCTTAGGAAAGTTATTACCACTCCATATACAGATCATCATATGCTCTAATTGGGTAGTATTATTCCTTTATATCTTCTATGAATTCATCCCAAGTAGGTTATACCTCAAGGCCAATATCATCTTTACTAAATCTCTTTTTGTACACTTCCCACCAATTTTTGATAGGCAATGATGCTTTCAAAAGAGCAAAAATGATCTTCTATTTATCTATGAATTTATTTACATAAAATTAAGAGGAAAATTGATCCAAATTTTTTTATACTACATTATCATTTATTTTGCCTTCAAATTTAGGGATATCAAAATTCACCTAAACTTTAAAGGGTGTTGGGGCAATGAAAAGTTGTGAGGTTGTAGATGAGGAGCTAGAATTTCCCATCAAAATTTGTTGGAGAATTTGGTCTAATTATAGTAGCATATATTCTTGCTATTGTTGGAAAGTTTCATTCACCATTTCATTGAAAGGATCAGATGTCTTAGTGTTGTCTGCCATTTGAAGTTGTTTAGAGCGAATAGGTGGATAGTCTGCTAGTTCTATTTTCCACCCAAGCTTCCTGTATTCTAACCTCATCCTCAAGATCATACACTCTAAATATGAACCAATCTAATACCACTGATATAAAACATAAAATATTTTGTTTGAATATAATTAAAGAAATAAGAACAACATAATAACAATAATGTTATCTTTGAGAAGAGATGTTTTAGTCATCAAATTTGCAGACCCAAACATATGCCTATCTCTAAGAAGAGATGTCTGATTTCCATTTTAGGTTAAATATTAATTTATACATTTTTTTAAGGTAGGAGGAGGATGTGGAAGGTCACAAATATCAATGGAGATTAAGTGGTTTGACTTCCATGATTTACAACAATATAGAATTCGAGGAATTATTATTTTTAGAAACTTACTTTTTTTAGATTGCACTACTAAAATTGAAATTTAGGGAACTTTTATTGGGGTTTTATGGGTTAAAATACATTGATAAAATATCAATTCCATCTCACTATGTTATTATCATTATATTATCTTTCCAATGGTTCAAATGGGGAGTCAAACAGAGCTATGGTGCAAAAGATATGGATCCCAGAAGTTCTACCACCAATTGGGGTAGAAACATCACTCGACTTGTCACCTAAAATGTTGCTCATATCATTCCTCCCTCCTTGAGAATAAATGGTCCCCATTTCATTAAGATTTGTCATCAAGTATGGTGGTTATGTTTTGATTTTATTCCTGATGCATACTTGGAATGGATAGTGCTTTATAGAGCTATGTAGGGCCTGATTGTTCACCATTTCTATATGACCATTAATATATGATGGAAGGCCATGAACTTATTTAGCTTATTATATTTTGGCTTATGTTATTATGTTGTTTATTTATTCAGGGCTACAAGATCAACACTTTTGGATTCCTATGGCTTGACCACCATGAGAACAAATTTCCTGGCTCTAATCAGGGAGATATATATAGAAGGTGGTACCTCTAGTACCTTATAGCACCATGTTCCAAGTGTGAGAGTGATCCTTCAAGTTATTGATTCATAGATTCCATGTTGGTCATACATGAATGGTTGACCAAAGAGTACATCACAAACATATAGATTGACAACATCACATAAAACCTCATCTTGAAAAGGTTATATTGCATATGAGAGAAGACATTGGTGGGTGACACGAAGGTTTCTCCCTGGACTCAACCATCCAATACTGTATGGCTTTGGGTGAGGATTCATTGACAAATTTAGGATTTTCACAACATTAGTAGAGATTAAATTCTTTTGATTCCCACTATTAATAATGAAATACATAGGCTTACCTTTCACCCATAACTTAGAATGAAACAACCTTTCCTTGTCATCTAGCCTCTCCTTGTGGATATATGATGAAGAAACGATGGAATTGGGCTTAGTATCTACAATATATTCTTCATAATCTTCAACTATAGGCTATGTATGAGTCAGAGTAGTAGATGTTGAGGATTGTGACTCAGAAAGTAGGGACTTGATGGCTTGACATTCTTCTTTGGAGTGAGTTCTAGATTTGGGATAATCACACCACTTTCTTATCTTTCTTTCCTTTTACTTCTAATTTTGGCCTCATGTTTGACCTTCTTTGTCACTTTTCCATTTTAAAGGTTGACTCTTCATATTCATTCTTCCATGCTTCTCAATCTTCACTACAAACTTGTATACCTCATTGAGGGTTTCTAAATTGAAGAGTTCCATTTCTCCTCATATGTACCATTGTAGTCCACCATGATATTTGAGAACCTTGTGTTTCTCACTTTCTTGGATTCCCAATCTCATAGATAGAGAATGAAAAATGTTAGTGTAATCTTTAATAGACTATTCCTTAGAGAAGTTTTTCCCACTCTATATATAGATCATCATATGCTCCAATGGGGTAGTATTCTTCCTTTACAACTTTTATGAAATCATCCTCGGTAGGTTCTGCCTCAAGGCTAATATCATCTATACTGAATCTCCTTTTATACACTTCCCACCAATTTTTGATAGGTAATGATGCTTTCAAAAGAGCAAAAGTGATCTTCTCTTTATTAGTGAATTTATTTACAAAAAAATAAGATGAAAATTGATCCAACCAATTTTCTACTACATCAAAATTTATTTTGCCTTCAAATTTAGGGATATCAAAATTCACCTAAACTTTGAAGGGTGTTGGGGCACTAAAAAGATGTGGGGTTGTAGATGAGGAGCTAGAATTTCCCATCAAAATTTGTTGGAAAATTTGGGTGAATTGTTGTAGCATATATGCTTGATATTAATGGAGAGCTTCATTCACCATTTCCTTGAAAGGATTGGATGTCTCAGTGTTGTCCACCATTTGAATTCATTTAGAATGAATAGGTGGATAGTATGTTGTTCCTATTTTCCACCCAAGCTTCCTATAATCTGATCTCATCCTTAGGATCATACACTCTAAAGACAAACCACTATGATACCACTAATCCAAAACTCAAAAGCTTTGGTTGAAATATAATCCAATAAATAAGAATAACATAATAACAATAATGTTATCTTTGAGAAGAGATGTTTTATTCATCAAAATTGCAGACCCAAACATATGCCTATCTTTGAAAAGAGATGTCTGATTTCCATTTCAAGTTAAATATTCATTTATACATGTTTTGAAGTTAGGAGGAGGATGTGGAAGGTCACCAATCACAAGGGATATTAAGTGGTTTGACTTCCATGATTTACAACAATATAGAATTTGAGGAATTACTATTTTTAGACTGCACTACTAAAATTAAAATTTTGGGAACTTCCATTGGGTTTTTATGGGTAAAAATCCATTTTTAAAATATCCATTCCATCTCACCACATTCTCCTCATTATTATCTTTCCAATGGTTCAAACGGGGAGTCAAACGGAGCTATGATGCAAAAGTTATGGTTCCTAGAAGTTCTGTCACCAATTGGGGTAAAACCATCACCCAACTTATCACCTAAAATTTTACTCAGATCACAATACCATTCAAGGTATATTATATGATCCCATTTTAATGAAAGGATACCAAGTGTCAGACTGGCTAGGGTCGAGGAGTACCAAAATATAGGTGGAAAGCCTTTTAACTTTATTGAATAAAGTTTAAAACCTCTATAATACCTTCATAAGTAATTTGAAGATATGTCTTAGGAGATAAATTGAAGGTACCCTTGAAGGTATTACAAGTCCCCTCAGTTAAATCCTTTTGGGTGAAGGAAAATTCCACTCATATTCATGTTGAAGGTAGCTACTAAGAGATACATTCAATGTCCCTTCAAATGTATGACCATTAGCAATGACCTTCAAAGTATATCATAGGAAATTTCTTTAAGGTCCTTGAAATACCCTTATAATACCTTCATGGGTAACTTGAACATATCTCCTAGGAGATAAATTTAAATAAAAATTCACTCTTATGCATGTTTGAAAGGTATATCCTAAGAGATACTTCGAAGGTATATATTGATGGGAATTTTGACACAAAAATCAAATTTAGGTAATTTTTGAGAGTTTTAGTCCATTTAAAGCCTCTTTAACAAAGAATGGGTGAGGTCACTTCCCCAAGGTTTATTTCACCTACTCTAGGTACATTTAGCCTCACTCAGTGGCTCATTAAGACCATTCAATATAAGGGGCCTTTGTTGTTTTGAATTAAAGGTACTTCATTAGTTCCTATGTAGTGTCAGTGGGCATAAACTCAAGTAAACATCCTTTGGAGAAATATAATTTCTAAATGCTTAAGGTTGTTACCAAATTCCCTAAAATTGTGGTACAAGAATAATTGTAAGGTTTTTTGTTTTTTTGGTGTTTGTGTTCCTGTGTCTTGGTAGTGGCTGTGATTTTTTTTGTAAACTTAGCCAAGTCATCAAAAATTATAAAATAGTAAAAAAAAATGATCTCATTGTTGAATCTTGGTAAATTATTGAATGAAATGTCCTATAGGTTCCCACAGTTCAAAACATGGGTAATAATTTGGTGTTGATTGATATGCATCATACTTTAGTATCTATACATCATATCATTGGTCGTGAGGAGTGTTGATGCTTCATCCCACATGTGGGAGATAGATTATATTTTTAAAATAATGATGAATGATTAAAGGGGAGATATTTCACATTTTTAAAATATTCTAACACCTCACCTTGGACACGTTAAGTTGAATATTTGAAACATACATCCCCCTCTTCTTTATCCTTCTAAATAAATGTTTATAGATTCCTTTTCCTATCATTGATATTGGCTACTATTTTTATTTACTTATAATCCTTGAAACATTAGATACATGTGTTTAAAATTTCCTCCACGTTCATCTAGTTAGTCCTACTTTGTCTAAGATATTGCTTTGTAGGCCTTGTAATAAATTCAATGGGAGATTGGAGGTATCTCCTAGGATATGTCTTCAAAATGATAGATTAATAGTGACTAATTTTTAAAAGTACATCTATCTCATGAAGTCATAACCCTAAGTAAGTATGGTTTTATACTTTTATGATATGCTTAGTAAGTACCTGATATATTAAAAATGAATTAAAACTTTTAGACAATCCCCTTTGAATGAGTTTTACATCTCTCTATATATAATTTATTTTCAGTTTGGTCATACATTTTTAGTTTAAGTCTGAGTTAGTTCGTATGTTATGAATATTTAATATGTATTTTATATTTTAGATTAGAATTCACAATTATTGATATACAAATAATCACTAGTTAATCAGAAATAATTTTGTAAGTGATCCAATATGCAACATAGATTCTACAAAAGATAAATATTTAAATCATTTCAATTGCTTTGTAGAATGTTTTAAAGAGAGAAAGAAATTTCCACACTTAAAATGTATAAATTCCAAATCAAATAAAATTTGGATATAGTCCAGTTTAAACTACCAAAACTAAAATGAAATCCATGTCATTGTCTTCCATTTTATGGTGGTGATAAAATTAATCTTGATGAATGCTATCTTGAGTTATTCAGTCAAACAAATATACACGTAAATATTTATTATTTATCACTATATCTAAAAAATAATCTTCTTGGATTGGAATAATCCTTGTCTATGATAAGGATGAAATTGAATATGCCATTCGATTACAACTGGAATTATGAAACAAAGAAGAGGGAATTCTCCATCATGCTACAACTAATTTTAATAAATTTATACCCAGTAAAATAGAACTGACAAAAATGAATGTTTGTCTTTCTTGTGAAACATTTGGGTTTGATTTGAATAACTATGAAAACCTTGAAATGTTTGGATTGATAAATACAAATAATGTAGTCCTTGGAATACAAAATATATTTAAAAAAAAACATGAATAAGGGGTAACAACATCTTCTACTTTCCACCATGTAAATATGTATTTAATATACCCTACAATCATGAAAAAAAAATATTGACAAAAAAAAGGCAAACAAGGGAAACATATTTGAATACATATTTAGATAAGGATATACAAGTACTCACACCAGTGGAGAAATATAAGAATGAACAAGAGGTTGATACACTTTTATTAGACACAGTGAATTATCTAGATGGTATATTTCATCTTTAAATTATCCCTTGAACTTCCCTATATATCTTTGTGAATTGGGGGATGCTAATATCGAAATAAGAAATATGAATGAAGGGTTTAAACTTATAATTCATTCATTTTTAAAACATAATGAGGTTCAAATGAAAGATGTTTTTTTAATTATTTTTGATCCAATTAAACCTCAATATATTATCAAATCAAAATAAGTCCTTGAAGATATGATGGAGAAAAAAATTGTAAGGTTCAAAATAATAGATGACCAACACATAATTACAACACAATAGAGAATTCTCTTAGACGAGGAATATACTTCACTATCATTGAGAAAAAAAGTTATTCAATTAGAAGGGAAATATTTATGAAAATAGTTAATCCATTATATTTTGTTCACAAATATGTAACCAATATAATGAAGGAAATGAAGCAATTTATAAGTCTTTATTTATAGAAATATTTCAATCTCCATGTTACATTATCTAACTAAGAGGTTGGAAGAATATTAAAATAATGAATAAAAGACAAAATAAATATGTGAATAAGATAGACACTTATTCACAAAAATGAACCACTATCACAATAATTGTAGGTGAGAAAATGTCTTATTTTCATGGAATAACCTATTTGGGATTGTTTTGATAAGGTATTTGATTTATTTAAAGTGTTATTTTCCCTAGTTCAAATAAACAAGATTTAAATTTGATTGATACAATAGTACTTAGAAATATTCAAGGTCTTTTAGACAAACAAAAAATAGAACTAGTAGATTTATTGGAAAGAAGGTATATTTCCTTCTTAAAAACCCCTTGGTGCAACAATATAGACATTTGGTGCAAAAACAAGAAGCTATAAAGTAACACACTATCAAAAACTGTATATTATTTCACCAATCATGATTTTACACTTCTAGAATAAAAATAATTACACTTGAATAAGTAATGGAGTATTACATAATTTTTATGAAAAGGTTTGAATATTTGTGTCCTGAATGAAAATATTTCAAAAATAAAAAAAATATAGGAAACATTATCTCCAAATTCAATAAGTATATTGATAAATATCTATATACTAATAGAATTCAGATTCTAAGGATAGATGTAGAAATGTTTAGATGACATTATCCCCCCAAGTCTTTGGCCATCTATTTCAGAAGATTTTAGTGTAATTTTCATTATTGGTGTGAATGTTGATTCACTAATTATTGATCTTTTAAATGTCATTGAATATTTTAAGGAAGAAAATATTTGCCTATTTCTTTAGGCATTGATTTATAAAATTATTTTTGGTGATTTCAATGCACTCATCATTCACAAACATGATGACTTCTCTATCATTTACAACTCTCTCATAATGTTGTGTGTTGTTCCTTTCCATTATATGAAAAATATGGGTGTCATAATTTAGGGTCCGTATAATGATGGATGCAATTGGAATCATATTGTAGGTATCAATTTTTCTCAAGATTTCAGTAATTTTCAGATTGAATATTTTATCCCCCATTCACAATAGAGTAAATTAGAAGGTGTTGAAATCAATAAAGATGTACCAATATTTTAAATGAATGGTTCACACAAAAAAGAAGGCCCTTCAAAAATGAATTAGATAACTTATTTTGGGAGATACTTATCTCTACTTTAAATAATTTATATAGGTGTGATGTTCTAGGGGTATGTATAGGAATTGGATCTATACATATTTGTATGCAAATACAAAGGATTTTTTCTTGTGTTATAGAAACTGAAGAACAAACATTTTTTTTTGTTCAATTTCAAAAATGTTTGATAGATTGATGGTAACCTATACCAGAACAACCAAGTAGATTAATACCAAGTCCATAACATTTTTAATTTATTTTATAATTTTTCTTTATTTTTTAAATAAAACAACTTAGAAATCACTTGGTGTGTGAGTTATTCAAACCTAACAACTTAGAAATATTTCATTGTGTAGTAATAATGGCATTGAATAAAAGTGAAGAACTAATAATAATGGAAAATTATATCAATGAACATGACAAATTATATGTCGAATAAAGTAAGATAAGATCATGCATATTTTTACAATTACAATTTTTTTTAATTTATCAATTGTTTATAATACTAAAAAAATATTTTTTGGTCTATTTATGTCTTAATTAAAATAGTTCACAACACAACTCTATAACTTTGTGTCTCTAACAAAACAACCAAAGATACAACTCTACAACTTGAAGCCTCCATGAAAATAACACAAGGTAAAACTCTACAACAAGACACATTTTTAAATATAAATATCAAATCAAATTATGATGAGAATTTGTAGTTACCACATTTTATAATACCTTGCATGGAATAAAGAACCAATGGTTTATAAAAAGAGTGCAACTGTACAAACTTCAAAAAGACTAAAAAAGTGAAAAAACCCTTTCAATGAATGTGTAATTTTATAATTTCATATATTATAATATATAAATTATCTTTATTTATTTAAAGACAATACAATTGAATTTTTATTTATTGATAGGAGAGTGTAGAAGATAGTAAAATATAGTGCATTAACTTGGGATTTGGAAGTGTGGGTTCATTTTTATTATTGTGTTGACTTGAATGTTGTTTCATTTACCCATTTAAATGTTAAATTCACCCAATTTAAAATAACTCAATATGTGTTATATTCTATCTTGAAGAAAATAAATTATCTTTAGAGTATACATGATATTTATCAATATAAAAATGATTTGTTTGATTAGAGATAAATATCATGATTGGGATAAATTCGTTGAAGAATATGTTTCTTATTGAGAATATTTAGATGAAAAAGGGTGTGTGTGTGGGTGTGTGTGCGCATGCACATGCATGCACGTGCACACGTGTGTGTGTGTGTGTGTGTGTGTGTGTGTGTGTGTGTGTGTGTGTGTGTGTGTGTGTGTGTGTGTGTGTGTGTGTGTGTGTGTGTGTGTGTGTGTGTGCGTGCGTGCGCGCATGCGTGTACGCACATGCGTGTGCGTGCATGCATATGTTAAATGGTATAAATAGATTATAGAAGTAATTAAATATATATATATATATATATATATATATATATATATATATGATGAGTCACATCTATTTTAAAAAATGCACAAGAAGCGTCTGTTATGGTGAAGTTATAAGGATTCACTAGAACCATGTATATGCATATGTATGTTACAAAATTGGCAATATAAATTGTATATCCATGTATAATGAGTATATTTACATGTGCATGAGCATGTATATATTTTTGTATATGTTTATATGAATCTTTATAATATTTAAGGAAGTACAAATAAAAAATTCATCAAATGAAATGCAATATGTTTGCATGTTAAAATATAAAATATAAATTAAAAGTGCATAAATTATCAATCTAACATGTAAAAAATTTTCTTAGAAACTTTTTGTGTTATGATTATTATAATATTATATTTTTAATAAATTATTTATTTATTTTTTAAAAAATTATAAAGATTTCAAAGGAGGAGGTAAAACCGACTTCTAAAAAACTATTGATTTTGGGGTTTGATGACTTATTATTTGTTGTGCAGAAAAAAAAGAAATGAAAATGAATGTTATGGGAAGAAAATAAGTTTATATAGTCTAAAATATTTCATACTACATTTAATATCATTCCAAATAAAATTTGAAGGTGGCACTATAGACTTTGTCTCATGTTGGCCTTTGGTCTTGATGATAAAGGACAATCATTTGAAGTTACTCCTTTAAGCCATGGATTTCACAAGTTAAAATTTCATGTATATTTGAGGGAAAAAACATTATAATCCCTTTAATATAAATATAAATAAATCAGATGATGTTATATTAAAATAGACCTTTGAGGATGATTTTTCAATTGTCAACATGGTGTTCATTGATTACAATTCTTGAAATTGTGTTATAATACAAAAATTGAAAATGAGTTATGTAACAACAAGTAGATATAGTGGAAAAGGAATTCAGAAAGACAAAAAGGATTGGAGAATCAAAATGATGTCTATCATTGAATTCTTAGGATAAACTTAAAAATCCATGCCAATAGCTATGAAAAATTATTTAAAAGGATGTAACTTTTCCTTATGATTCTTTCAAGTATATTTATTGATTATAAACTATAATTTTATTAACATTATAATTAATTGTATAAAAATTAATTATAAATTATTTTAAATTTATTCCATTTTTCTTCAAATTTATGTATTTTAATTTATTAATACTCTTGTCCCGTTTAGTGCAATTTTATTTATAGTTGGAGATACCTTGAAAGTATTGAATCAGGTCCAAATTTAAAATCTAATCCCATTGGAAGTGGATAATCCATTTTTTTAACTTGAAATTACCCATCTTGATGCATTAGTATATTGACACTAGTCATGAAGATCTTCCCAATGAATAACAAATAATTCTCAAGTCTCTCTCTCATTAAATTTATTTATTGACACCTTGTTGATGGGTAAAGGGTATATAGTGGTTTATATTATATGTGTGATAGGTATACATGGAATTCCCCCTAATGGTTTATTTAAATTAATTTTTTATGGAAAAGTGCATGTGGAAATCTAGTAGCCTTAGGAGTGGGATGTAATATTCAAGATTGATCTGGTTCTTTCATTCGTGTTTCCTAAGAGAACCTCTTAGATAGAACCAAAAATGAAGCTAAAGCCTAGGTAGTTGTCTTGGGAATACAACTTGTAAGACAATGTGGAATTTAATAAATGATAATCTAATGAGATTGCAATCTCATAGTGGAGGTGATTAATAATTGACATGTTAAGGCTTGGTAACTTAAAAATATCCTCCACCTAATTTGGCTTCTCCTACATGAAATGACATATTAGTTACCATCACATTACTTTGGGGAAGATAATAAACAAGAAAATTTACTTATGTATTAAGGGGTGGACTAAGTGATCGATGTGGTGATGGATAATCTATATGATCAATGGTTAATACTTGATTTTGTGGACACATGACATCACCTATAATCGATGGGTCTATCTAAAATTTTGTTAGACTTGTTAGATTCAATTTTGGGCATACTAGAGATTCAAAATAAGTAAATTTACTTTAACTTCATCTTTGCACATTAATCCCTTGGTCACAAAGTGCATTATCATGATAGGAAACAACTCACTTGAAGTGATTAACTATCGATATTTATCTCTCCTTGTCACATTTATTCTTGAATTTCTCCCCTATTTGGATTTCCTCTATTATGAAGATATATTTTTCTATGTAAATCTTGGTTATTACCACCACTATTTTGTCGTTCTATGTAGAGTGTCATGAAATGGCTTTCTGAGATAGTGTCTCAGATTGTTTGAGCTTTTGGCTTCCAAATGTGGACATTTTAGAGGAAATTCAGACTATTATTGGCAAGGATTACCTTCATGATCTCTAGCATAAAAATACCAATGCGAATGTGGCATCATGATTTGTTAGTAACCTACTTTAGGTGGTTGAAAATAGGGAGTAAGTTTATTGATTGGTTGATTTTTTTTATGGATGAAATTTTAGTGTGGATTCGTTGGATGGATAACTAGTTTTGACATGGTAACTGGGCCTGCTCTGCCTCTTTAGTGTAGAGTGGGACAACTTGTTTAAAAAAATTGTCTTTTTTCTTGACACACTTCCTTCTCAATGGCTCCATCACTTCTTTGGTAATGGCATTTTAGTCCAATCTTCATGAAATGGACTTGAGCTTCATCTAACTTGATTATAGTTCTAAGCATCTTAGACATGTTCTTTTCAATTATTTAGTACTCCCAAATCAACTCATAGATTTCTAAAAGCAAAAACTTACATCAAACCCAACTTATACCTTCTCAAGACATAGGCTAGTAGCCATTTTTATCCTTTTTTCCTTGTGTGGAGGTGTATGGTAGAGTTATAAAAAACAAATGAATAATTTAAATACCCTTTTACCTAATCCTTTAATTCTCAAATTTTTGGGCTTGAACTAAAAGTTTTAACCCATTTTCAAGGTACTTTTAGGCCTCAAATTAGCCTTTTTAGGTCTTATAGGGTCCTACTAATACACAATGTTATCTATAGGTATTAAAACATACTAAATCAACTTAAAACCTATCAAATTCATTATCCCAGGTACTAATGTAAAAAATGTCAAAATTTTGACCTTTTTTATATGGTGGAATAATTTTATACCATCACTTTCTTGTCAAAACCCTAGAACATGGTTTCTTGTAGTTTGACACTTCATATAGGGTTTCAAAATGTTTTGAAAGTTTCCTAGGGTTTGCACCACATCTCCAAACCTTGATAAATTAATTTACCTCCACACTTGATCCTCTATTCCATATTTGTCTTGATTTTTTGGTGCCACTATTTATAAAGACATAGTTTGCAAATTCTACATCTCTATTTTGAGGTTTAAGGATCCTACCTAGAAATCCAACCCACTGTGAGACTTAATTTAGGTCTATGGAGATTTTAAGAACATTTCCAAGTTTTAGAATTCCTCTAAAGGTTCCACTCTTTGACAATGTTCTTAATTTTCGTATGTGCAAAAACACAAGTTACTACAAGTTTCAAGATTTAGTGTGAGAAACACATATCCTTAATGGAATATAACCTTGTAGGAACCTTTAGGATATTTAAACACAAACTTGTTAATGTCTAGATGTTTTGAAATAAAGTGTACTTTAAATTTAATTATCTAATTGTGCTTTCAATCTCTTACCTCTTAATGAATAGGGTATATGTAGTTGGTCGATAAAATTTTAATCAAAACAAATATAGTCTTGAAATAATCCACAAAATGTATTTAAAAACACATAACCCAACTTAAAATATAATTATAAAGTATATAAAAACATACCAACACAACATAAATCATCATAAACACCACATTTGAATCTTCTTTTCATTGATCAATCAACATTAGTCACTCTCTATATGTTTTCACATAGAAACAAGGTTGCAATCCTATTGTCAAACTTAAGATAATTATTTAATTAATTTTGGTGATTATAACCCCTTCATATTATTATAAAATATGAAAACTAAATGGAAAATTAAGATATACAAGCTTTATATGAAAACTAACTTCCAATTGTCACTACATAGTGAAAAAATACTCTGCACAAAGGCCAAGGCTGATTTTCTATACAATGTGACTCATGACCAATGGTATGGTCCATGGTGTCTTCATTTCATGTTTCCTAATCACTAAAATCCTCAAAATATTATAAACTAAACTATTAAAAATTTCAAATATTACAAAATGGTGAGAAAATGCCATTATGTCTCTAATTCAAATTATAAAAACATTCTAAGACTCCTAATCAAATTAAAATTACTATAATGACTCCTTAATGACTCAAAGAATGAAAATATACTAATATGTATAGAGGTAGTGATGCTTCTGCATCATACTACTGAGAATCAAAATGAAACTTTTCCTAAAAATTATAACTTATTTTTCTTTGATGTTCTTTTTCAGCGCCTCTCATGTAATGACATCTCCTCCTAGATCCCATGGTATATTTGAGACACATAGGACTTTATGATGCTTGTTCAAACTTATAATGGATCCTACTTTATTCATATTTATATTTCATTATACTTTGAGTTCATCTCTTTCATAGTGATCTCCCACTTGATCATCTTCAACACCTTTTTATGCTCCTACAACCAACCTACACATAGAACACACAAGTCAAAGAAAATAATCTACTACTTGTCCTATTAGAAATCACACCCTTACTTTTGCTTTCTTGTTTTCTCTTTCATTTTTCTTGCTTCTTGTGGGAGTACTGATGTAATTAAGGCTTCTTCTTTACTTTATTTTACCTCCATCATGTAACTCTCATCTATTTCAACTAACTTCCCTTCTTTCTCATCCTTGTCATTGTTTAGTGCTCTTTCTATGGATGACAATTATGCCTCTAATTTCTCACTGACTGATTTCATATACAAACTTGCAAACATATTGTATACCTTATTCTTGTATTTTTACTCCTATTTCTATGCCTATAATTAGTTCATCAAGATGATCTATTTCTTTATCCTTATCAACACCTAGTTAGATGCAACTATCCTCTTTTTTACTTGGTTACTCACTCAACCAAATATTTTGCATTTATCTCTTTAGTTTTTTGTATAACAACCTCTTATTCTATCTCTCTCTCTTATCTCATGACTTGTATTCTCCTTCTCCTCATCTATTTTCTTATTGGCCACTTGAGTGGCCTCTTCTTCATGACCCATCAAAGATGTGGGTTATTAATTTCTCTTACTTTATCTATCATGAGGTTCATAAAGTATATTTATTGATTTATCTCATTCATATATATTTATAAGTCTTCTTCTTGTTGATTCCTTCTCAATTCTCCTTCCTTCGACTTTCTTAGTTGGTCCTTTATGTTAGGTAGTTCTACCATCATCCTCTTTACCATCTGTATTATTTTAAGAAAGTTTGTTGCTTCTTGATCCATCCCTTATCCAAGCTCTTTCCTTGGATCCAATTCTTTGAGAAATAACTTTGATCTCTCTTTACTAGCTTCTTGAGAGGCCTTTATCTTTTAAATCCTCTCTTGGCTATCAATCTTCCTAACCAACTTCTCTCAATCACTTACAATATTATTTATCAACTTATAACATTCTTTCAATGAACTTGATCATATACATAATGTAAAAAACAAAAACAAATTTGTACCTACTTTTGATTACCACCTTCTTTATCTTATACCCAATGATATTCAAGATCTAACACCAAAATTATGTAGATGTGGGCAACTTCTTTCACTTTTGGTCTTGACACACTTCTTTCTCAATGGCTCAATCACCTGTTTAGTAATGTATTTTTAGTCCAATCTTCATGAAATGGACCTCAACTTAATATAACTTTAGTATGGTTATATTAATATTATAAATGATATTTTTAATGATTTAGTACTCCCAAATCAACTTACAACTTTATAAAATCAACAACATACATCAAACCCAACTTCTACCTTCTTAAGACATAGACTAGTAGCCTTTTTTTATCCTTTTGTACTTGTATAGAGGTATATAATAGATTTATGAGAAAAAAATGACTAATTTAAATACCCTTTAACCTAATCCTTCACTTCTCAATGCTTTGATCTTGAACTCAAAGTTTTAACTCCTTGTAGGTCTTATAAGGTCCTGTTTATGCACATTGATCTCTACAAGTATGAAAATGTATTGAATAAACTTTAAACCTATCAAATATATTAGCCTAGGTCTTGAGGTTTAAGGCCCCTACCTTAAAATTGAACCCATTGTGAAACTTAAGTTAGGTATATGGATATTTTAATAACCTTTCAAATATATAGTATTCCTCGAATATTCCTTTATTCCACTCTTTGAACATGTTTTTAATTTTCATGTGTGCAAAAGCATAGGCTACTATAGGTTTCAATATTTAGTGTGAGAAGCACACATCCTTAATGGAATGTAGCCTTTTAGATTTTTTAGTATATTGAAGCACATAAATTTTAACATCTATAGGTTATTCAATAAAGTTTAGTTTAAATTTACTTATTTGACTATGCTTTTAGTTTCTTAGCTCACAATGAATAGGCTATATGTAGTTGGTCTACAAACTATGAATCAAAACAAATATAGTCTTGAAATAATCAATTATATTTCTTTAAAATCACATAAACAATATTAAAATAGAATTCTAAAGTATATACAAACTTACCAACACAACATCAAGCATCATAAGCACCACATTTGAATCTTCTTTTCATTGATCAATCAACATTTAGTCACTCTCTATTTGTGTGCATAGAAAAATAGAGTTACATGCTTATTGTCAAACTTAAGATACCTATTTTAGTAATTTTGGGGATTAAAACCCATTCATATTTGAATACAATATGTCAACTAAATGTAAAATCAATATATATATATATATATATATATATATATATATATATATATATATATATATATATATATATATATATATATATATATATATATATATATAAGCTTTATAGGAAAATTAACTTCCAACAGTCACTAAGTAGTGAGAAAACACCTTGCATAGAGGCCAAGGCTGATTTTTGGTAAAATGTGAATAATGAGCCATGATATGGTCCATGGTGTCTTTATTTCATGTTTCCTAATCACTTACATCCTCAAAAACTTCTTTAAAACCTCCTACCACACCTAGTCTAGACTAAACTATTCATAATTTCATATATTACAAAATGGAGTGAAATGCCATTATGTCTCTAATTAAAATTATAAAAAATTTATAATACTCATAATAAAAATAAAAGGACTATAATTATTCCTTAATGACTTAAATCATTAAAATATACTAAAATATATAGAGGTAGTGATGATCTTGCAACACATTTTCTAGTTCACACTATTTGGGTTCGGTTCTTTTAAGTGTATTTCAGGAGTTAGAAGCTCATTATTTCAACCAAATAATAATTAAATGGCTATGGTAGAGGGAACATAGTATTATAACCCTTATTATAATTATTATCTAGAACTATTACCATCTCTACTCCCGTTCATCAACAAATGTGACTTGGATGCCCTCGTATTATCTACCCATTATTTGCTTAACTTCTATAAAATCTAAAGTGTGGTCGATTATTTGGATGTGAAAAATGATAAGGCACATGATGGTGGTAATTTTAGGTCTTATATACTTATTTATAATCATCTTAAATCTATGGTGGACTTTGTCACTAGAAATCCTAAGCCTACCTACAAAGTAACATGATCCAAATTCATCCTAGATATGTAATGTTTTGATAGATGTATATTGGTGATGTATGATACACATTTATATTTTGTTTCTATGTCTATCCATCAATTTTTTTTACTCTCCCTTTTGGGAGTTGTGTTTTAAATGTCGATGCAAAAAAAATAGGCCAAACTTCTAGAGGCCATAACTTTAGATCCGTAGCTTCATTTGAGCTCTTCCACTTGCCAAAATGACCATCTAAAAAATATATATTATTTCACAAGCAAATTTTTTTGATTATAGGTGTTATTGATATTTTTTGAAGGCCATATATGACCATCTGAGGATCTAAAATTATAGTTTAATGATTTTTTTTAGGATTTTTCTATTTTTGGAAACTACATATTTTTATGACCAGATGTGCACATCAGTTAAAATTAGTCATTTAGGCTAATTTTAATGTTTAGAGTATGTAAATATATTTTTAGAGCTACACGCACTTGCATGTGAAACTTGATAAAAATAACAAATGCTAAAAATAGAGTTTTTTTAGATTTTAGTTTTTTTTTGAATTTTTCATGTTAACTCTAATTCCAATTTGAGGTTTATTTATGCTTGGTTTTTAATTATTTAAATTAATTAAATATGAATCAATTATATGTTATTTTTCAAAATATTTCTCTATTGGTAATTTTATTGTCTCGATAGTATTCTAGTTCTTTATCTAGTATTAGAGAAAGTTTGAATCTTGGAAGAGTAAGAAATGAGGAGAGAATGAGGAGGTATTGCAAAGATGAAATGATATATAAAATATTTGTAGAGGCAAGTGGAATAATTAATCGATGGTATAACCAAACATAAAATAAGATAATTTGGTGATGAAACTGAGGAAGACATAGATAATGATGAATAAAATCAACAAGAATAAGAACAACAAGATCAACGACATAAATGGAAGAGAGGATGGTTCAAGATTTATAAGGAAGAAATGAAGGATTAAATATTAATGTTCTCGATTATGGAATAAGTTAAAAACTAGATAAGTTGATAGATTGGATGGATCACATGGAGAAGTTCTTCAAGTGGAAGACTATGAGAGAAGATACAAAGGTAAAGTTTGCATGCATGAAATTTAAAGGTCATGCAATGATTTGGTGGGATCACCTAAAAAAAAGAGATAGAGATAAGGTAAAAAGATTATTAATATATGGAAAAATATGGAGAATAAGCTGAGGGAGAAATTTATTCCTATGGATTATACATAAACCATATATAGAAGATTTTAGATTTTCAGGCAAAAAGATCATAGTATACAAGAGTATATAGATGAGTTCTATAAGCTTTCCATACAAGTCGAGCATGATGAAATAGAAGAATAGATGGATAAAATGTTTTTAAATGGTTTGAAATTTATTATTCAAGATGAATTTAGAATGTATAGCATATTTTGCATGAAGGAGGCTTATGAATTAGCTTTGAAGGTAGAAGAAAAACAAATAGATAGAAATTTAGAAGAATGTCTCTTTATCTAAGAAGAGGTAGATCCCATCCAATAATGGGATGATATGGGTTTAATAACACTAAATGTGGGTTTAATACCAATAAAGGTGAATCATCTTGTTGTGTATAAAGGCAATATGAGATTAGGTAAGGGTTTCAATACCAACAAAAGGGAAGAGGGTTTCAAAGAGGATGAGGTTATGGTGGTGTTAGAGGATGGTTTTTGAATAAACATAGATCTTATGTTTTTTATATATTTGGAGAAGAAGGGCATGGGGAATTTTATTTTCTACATTATCAAGATAAAGAAAAGAGGCAAGAGGATCACCCAGGACTGAATCTAGCTGAGGCTGAGATAGAAGAGAAAAATACTAAAGTTGCATGAGAAAATGTTAGAGACAATATCATTATGAGAAGAAAAATGATCGCTCCAAAGAAGGAACCAATTAAAAATAAAGAAGGTGGTGATGCATGGTTGTGATCAAACATTGTTGGAAATATTTTCATTGATGTCAAAGGTCTAGCATTATTGGTGATAAAGGCCCCATTACATTTAATGATGTTTGTAATAGTTATATCTTGGCTAATGTGTGTTAATATTATTTAATATTAATAAATATATTCTTGGTTGCATATAAGACAAAATAATGGCCCATGGAGAAGTCAAAGAGTCATGGGGTAAAAACAAAAGAAGAATGGGATGCATTTTCCCATGAAGAGTCATCTTGGGGAATTCCAAGAGTCACCAAGTGAAGGAAAAAGAGGAAGGGTGAAATTTTTCATGAAGGGAAACTTTGAAGAATACGAAAAGTCACCAAGATAAGGAAAAAAGAGGAAAGGATGCTTTTTCTTATGAAGGGTCACCACATGACTTTTCAAATGAAAGGATACGAAGGGTCATGCAAGTTTAGCACCATTTTCCATGAGGATTGAAGGGTCACAAAGGGGGAAGGCAAAAGGTCATTTAGAAAGCTATAAATAAAGGTTTGAGAAGCCATTTGTAATGTGGGAGATAGAGTATGATTTATATTTGTTATATCTAGCTTAGAATAGAAAAGGAGAGAGAGGAAAGAGATATTGTAATGAACAATCATTTATTGAGATAGTAACATTGAGAGATAGTTGTGTGGTTTAAACAAAAGGGGTTGGTGCCCTTATGGGTTGGTGCTCATGAATTATTATTGTGTTGGTGCTCAGAAAAGGGGTTAGTGCTCTTGTGATTTTTTACTCATGAATTGTTGATGTGTTGGTGCTTAGCAAAGGGGTTTGTGCTCCTATGGGTTGGTGCTCATGAATTATTGTTGTGTTGGTGCTCAGTAAAGAGGTTGGTGCTCCTGTGGGTTAGTGCTCATGAATAGTTACTATGTTGGTGCTCAATAAAGGGGTTGGTGCTCTTTCAAGTTGGTGCTTCTGAATATTGTAGTTTGAGTTGGTGCTCATTCATATACTTGAGATTGTTGTCTATGGTTTTTCCCACATTGGGTTTCCATGTTAAATCTGGTGTATCTCTCTATCTTATGTGGTGTTTATTATTTCAATTTTATTGCATATCTTGAATGTATGTTAAAGTGAAATTTGATTAAGGGAAATTTTATAAGATTTATGATATACTGATTCACCCCCCCTCTCAGTATATCATGTGCTTAACAATTAGTATCAGAGCAAGGTCCTTTTTTAAAATGTTTTATAGCTTGAAGGTAGATCAGGAAAAGATGATGGTTGGATCACATGAAGGATTTTCTACAAATAAAGAACCTTTTTTGATGGGATGAATTATATTTTTTGGAGCATAGGAATGAAGAATTATTTTATGGCCCTTGGATTTGACATATGGTAAGTAGTGGTGGAGGAATATGAAGAGACGCAGACACCTATAATTACTCTAGAAAAAAAGAAGGCAAGTGAATTTAATGCTAAAGCTTTAAATTCTATTTTACGTGGTTTATGTGAATCTAAATTTGTTAAAGTTATGCAATGTAAATCTGCTCATGAAACTTGGGTAAAACTTGAGAATACTTACAAAGGTGATGAAAAGGTTCAACAAGCTAAGCTTCAAACTTTTAGAAGATAGTTTGAAAGTTTGAAGATGGAAGAAGAAGAAGACATAGTAAGTTATCTATTGTGAGTTGATCAAATAGTAAATCAGATTCAAGGTCTTGGAGAAAATTTGGAAGAGTCAATAGTGGTACAAAATGTTTTGATATCTCTACCAATGAGATATGATGCAAAGGTTTTAGAAATTGAGGAGATGAAGAATTTAGCCAAGATAAAGATGGATGAGCTTCATAGTATACTCACAACATATGAGATGTGGACTAAACAAGATAAACCCTCAAATAAAGAAGCATCTTTCACGACATCAAATAAAGACAAAGCTAAGATTCATGAATCAAGTGATAGTTCCAGTGATGATGAAGATGAGAACAGAGCTCTTTTCATTCACAAACTGAAAAGGAGAACAAGTAAATATCAAGGAAAAATACTTTTTAAATGTTTTAATTGTGGAAAGATTGGACATTTTTTAGCTAAATGCCCAAATAAAGGTAATTTTGATAATGAAGAAGGAAAGTCTACATACAAGAAGAATTACAAAGTTAAATTCAAGAAGGGATTTGAGAAGAAGAGCCTATATTCTAAAGATCCTAGGTTAGCCAAAGATAGTGGAGTAAGTGATTCAGAAGAAGAAGAGATTCTATTCATGGCCATACATGAAGATGCCTCTATAAGAAAAATTATATATGATCAAGAAGAAGAATAGGATGAAGCTGAAGTGAATCTAGAAGGAGAACTCATTTGTGACTTAGAAGAGTTAGAAGTTGTTGAGAAGAAGAATCAAAGATTGAAGCACCAAATCGAGAAAAATGAAAAGGAGTCAAAGGAAATAATTGATGATCTAACAACACACTATGAAGAAGCTAAAAGGAATGAAAAAAATCTAACAACATAGTTGTAATAATTAAGAAAAAAATGTGAAAGGTATGTTATTGAAATTGATTCTTTAAAAGAAGATATTGAGAAAGCAGTCAATGATAAAGTAGTTAGTGATTCAAAATTTGAGGATAGCACTAACATATTGAATAAGATATTAGAAAGTCAAAAGGAAAATTTAGATAAAATAGGTATCAAATTTGAAAAGAAAATGAGCTATGTTTAAGCTCTTATAAAAGAGGAAACAAAAAGGGAAGAAGTGAAGAAAACAGAGGACATTTCAAACAAAAAAGGCTAGAAGGAACAAAGCTACAAAAGGCAATAAAGTCAGAGATACATAGATAGGTCTTATTTTTATGGTTACTATTTTTATTGTAATGGATATGGTCATAAGAAATTAGAATTTTGAAAAATATCTAACAGCTTCAGAAATAAGGAGAAGGAAAGTCATGTAGAGTCAAGAAAAATCCACAACTCTTTTACTCCTCTATCAAGATTTGATGAAGAGGCCATAATATTTTATAAATGTAACAAATTTATACACATAACTCAGTACTGTAGAAGCGTGTTTGAGTTAGTCAAGAAGGACTAGAGTTTCAAGGCTTCATTCATCAAGAAGAAGGTTCAGACATGTTCATAGTAGAAGAAACAACCTAAAGATTCTATGTTGGTATAGATAGCTTTGGATGCAAGAAATGAAGATCATCCATGGTTCATTGATATTGGATGTTCAAGGCATATGACTAAAGATAAGAGTAAGTTCAAAACTCTAAAGAAGATCAATGGTGGCACATTTAAATTTGGAGATAAAACCACTGCCAGGATAGCCAAAAGAGGTACTTTGATTTTGGATAATGGTAGAAGCAAGACTAAAAATGTTTTGTATGTAAAAGGTCTCTAGCATAATCTATTGAGTGTGAGTAAAATATGTGATTAGGTATACACATTAAAGTTTTATGTAGAATGTTGTGAGATTAGAATAAAATATTCAAATGAGTTGATCGTAGATGCTCAAAGGGTAGGCAATGATTTATATGTATTATCAAATATCTTCTCAAAGGAATGATCAAAGGACACATTCAAAGATCTGCAAGAGGAGTTGGGAGTAATTTATATTACTTCCTACCATTGAGGTTTAGCATTAGTTGAGGGGGACCTAAGTGTTAGCTTCAAGTAGGCACTTTGCCATTAATGTCAAAGGGGGAGAATAATAGGCACATGTATAGATATAGGTATAGGTGCATAAATAGGTACAGAGAACAGGTATAGGTTACTATAGTAAGGGGGAGTTAGTGTATGTTTTTAGATGAAAGTATGTGTAGGTTTTAGGATGTGGTAGTTTCAAGATTAAGGTTTCCATTAATGATAAGGGGGGAGATTTGTGGAAATATTGTCATTGATGTCAAAGGTCTAGCATTATTGGTGATAAAGGCCCCATTATATTTAATGATGTTTGTAATAGTTATATCTTGGCTAATGTGTGTTAATATTTATTTAATATTAATGAATATATTTTTGGTTGCATATAAGACAAAAGAAGGGCCCATGGAGAAGTCATGGAGTTACAGGGTAAAGACAAAAGAAGAATGGGATGCATTTTCCCATGACGAATCATTTTGGGGAATTCTAAGAGTCACCAAGTGAAGGCAAAAGAGGAAGGGTGAAATTTATCATGATGGGACACTTTGAGGAATACGAAAAGTCACCAAGATAAGGACAAAAGAGGAAATGATGATTTTTATTATGAAGGGTCACCACATGACTTTTCAAATGCAAGGATATCAACGGTCATGCAAGTTTGGTGCCTTTTTCCATGAGGATTAAAAAGTCATAAAGGGGGAAGGCCAAAGGTCATTTGGAAAGCTATAAATAAAGGCTTGAGAAGCCGTTTGTAATGTGGGAGATAGAGTATGATTTGTATTTGTTATATCTAGCTTAGAAGAGTAGAGGAGAGAGAGTAAAGAGATATTGTAATGAACTATCATTTTTTGAGATAACAACATTGAGAGATAGTTTTTTGGTATACACAAAAGGGGTTGGTGCTCATTTGGCTTGGTGCTCATGAATTGTTGTTGTGTTGGTGCTCAACAAAGGGTTTGGTGATCCTATGAGTTGGTGCTCACAAATTATTGTTGTGTTGGTGCTCAACAAAGGGGTTGGTGCTCCTGTGGGTTGGTGCTCATGAATTATTACTATGTTGGTGCTCAACAAAGGGGTTTGTGCTCTTGTGGGTTGGTGCTCATGAATAGTTTCTGTGTTGGTGCCCAACAAAGGGGTTGGTTCTCCTACAAGTTGGTACTTGAAAATATTATAGTTTGAGTTGGTGCTCATTCATATACTTGAGATTATTCTCTATAGTTTTTCTCACATTGGGTTTCCATATTAAATCTAGTGTCTCTCTCTATCTTGTGTGGTGTTTATTATTTCAGTTTTATTGCATATCTTGAATGTATGTTAAAGTGGAATTTGATTAAGATAAATTTTATAAGATTTATGATATACTGACTCAACCCCCCCTCTCAGTATATCCCATGTTTAACAAACATTTTTTGAACAATATGTACTTTAGTTCGAGAGGTATGCAAGGCAATTATAGATGGTAGTAGTTACAAACATTTGGTTTCTAAAGCAATGATAGAGAAACTACATTTAAAATATGAAAATCGTCCTAACCCTTATCATATTTCATGGTCTAAAAAATGGAATGAGGTTACAATAGATAAAATGTGTTCAATCAAGTTTTCTATAATAAAAATGTAAAATGAGGAAATATGGTGTGATGTTATTTTGATGGATGAATGTCATGTGTTATTGGGAAGACAATGGTAGTTTGACAGGAAAGTAATTCATGATGGATCAAATAACATATACACTTTTTGGAAATGTGGTAAAAAGGTAGTTTTATTACCTCTTAAAGAGGAAGAGAAGGAAAAAAGCATGTTCTCTACTAAATAATTTATCAAAGATATGAAGGTGGCATGTTGTTTTTACGTATTAATATCAAGAATGAAGACACATAAATGGTGAAAATACCAATAGAATTGGAAATAATGTTGAAATAATATGCAGATGTTATTTTTGATGAGTTATCAAATGATTTACTACCAAAGAGAGATATTCAAAATCACATGAATTTGATTCTAGGATCATATCTACCCAATCAATTGGCTTATAGGATGAGTCTAATAAACCATGCAAAATTAAATAAATAGGTTATTGAATTGGTAAAGAATACATTGGTATGGGATATTATGAGTCCATGTGCAACACCAGTATTTGTAACTCCAAATAAATATGGAGGATGGATAATTTGTGTGGATAGTAGATAAATTAATAAAATTACAATCAAGTATTAGTTTCCTATACCTCATTTAGATGATATGATGGATGTGCTTGCAGGAGCAAAATATTTTACCAAAACTAATTTGAGGAGTGGTTATTATTATATTCAAATTCATGAAGGAGATGAGTGAAAAACTACATTCAAAACTAGGAATGGCTTATATGAGTGGATGGTGATGCCATTCAGATTATCTAATACACTTAGCACATTTATGAGAGTGGTGAATACAATGCTATAAGAATATATTGGTAAATTTATGGTTTTTTATTTTGATATTCAGTAATCCTAAAGAAGAACACTTACAAAATTTGAGAATGGTACTAGATTTGTTAAGAAAAGATAAATTGTATACAAATTTGAAGAAGTGAAGGTTTATGGAGAACATTTTGGTATTTTTGGGATTTGTAGTTTCAGTAGATGGTGTCATAATGGATGAAGAAAATATAAAGGAAATTGTTGAGTAGACTATTTTAAAAAGAATTATAGAGGTAAGAAGTTTCCATGATTTACAACTTTTTACAAAAAAAATATTAAAAAAATTAGTAGTATTGTGGCACCAATAACAGATTTCATGAGAGGGAAAGAATTTGCATGGACTATGAGTTATCAAATGATTTACTACCAAAGAGAGATATTCAAAATCACATGAATTTGATTATAGGATCATATCTACCCAATCAATTAGCTTATAGGATGAGTCTAATAAAACATGCAAAATTAAATAAATAGGTTACTGAATTGGTAAAGAATACGTTGGTACGGGATATTATGAGTCCATGTGCAACACTAGTAGTTGTAACTCCAAATAAATATGGAGGATGGGTAATTTGTGTGGATAGTAGATAAATTAATAAAATTACAATCAAGTATTAGTTTCCTATACCTCATTTAGATGATATGATGGATGTGCTTGCAGGAGCAAAATATTTTACCAAAACTAATCTAAGAAGTGGTTATTATTATATTCAAATTCATGAAGGAGATGAGTGAAAAACTACATTCAAAACTAGGAATGGATTATATGAGTGGATGGTGATGCCATTTGGATTATCTAATACACTTAGCACATTTATGAGGGTGATGAATACAATTCTATAAAAATATATTGGTAAATTTATGGTTTTTTATTTTGATATTCAGTAATCCTAAAGAAGAACACTTACAACATTTGAGAATGGTACTAGATTTGTTAAGAAAAGATAAATTGTATACAAATTTGAAGAAGTGAAGGTTTATGGAGAACATTTTGGTATTTTTAGGATTTGTAGTTTCAGTAGATGGTGTCATAATGGATGAAGAAAATATAAAGGCAATTGTTGAGTAGCCTATTTTAAAAAGCATTATAGAGGTAAGAAGTTTCCATGATTTAGCAACTTTTTACAAAAAAAAAAATTAAAAAAATTAGTAGTATTATGGCACCAATAACAGATTGCATGAGAGGGAAAGAATTTGCATGGACTAGAGAAACCACATAAAACTTTGAATTTTTAAAGAAGAATATTAAAGAAAGACCAATTTTAGCATTACTGGAATTTAACAAAGTATTTGAGGTTGATTGTGATGCTTCATTTGTGGGAATTGGAGATGTGTTGAGTTAAGAAGGAAATCTAATAGCATATTTTAGTGATAAATTGAGTGAGGCAAGAATAAAGTATTCTAAATATGATGTTAAACTTTATGCAATTATACAAGCATTAAGACATTTGAGACATTACTTGGTGCCTAAGGATTTTATCCTATTTACAAATCATGAGGCTTTGAAATATGTGAATACATAAAATAAGTTGAGTAATATTCATGAAAAGTGGGTATCCTTCTTGTAGGGGTATACTTTTGTGTGGAAACATAAATTAGGAAAATAGAATCAAGTAGTTGATGCATTTAGCAGGAGAGCAAAATTATTAACTACTATGGTGAGTGAAGTAGTTTTATTTAAATCTATAAAAGAATTAGATGATACTGATCCATATTTTGGCAAGGTAGTTGAGTAGTGTATGAATCCATTAACAAGTGGGATATATACTATCCATGGTATCTTATATAATAAGGTTATCTATTTAATGGGAAAAAATTATGCATTCTAGTTGGGTGTCTATGAGACAATATAATAAGAGAATTATGTAGTGAAGGTTTGGTTGGAAATTTTGGTAAGACAAAGATAATAAATTTGGTCGAGGAAAATTATTTTTAACAAAAAATGAAGAGAGATGTGACAAGGTATGTTTCAGGGTGTAGGTTATGTCAGGTGGCTAAAGGACATGTACAAAATACTAGACTATACATGCCACTACCAATTCCAAGAGGACCATGAAAATATTTGAGTATGGATTTTGTGTTGGGATTACCAAATACACAAAGAGGTAATGATTAAATTTTTGTTGTTGTAGATAAATTTTCTAAAATGGTTCATTTCATTCCATGTAATAAAACCAATGATGCCACTAAAGTTGTAGAATTATTTTTTAAGGATATTGTGAGATTGCATGGTATTCCAAAAACTATTACTTCAGATAGAGACACAAAATTTCTAAGTCATTTTTGGAGGACTTTGTAGAAGAATATGGGTGCTAAGGTACAATTCAGTAGTGCATCTCCCCCAAAAATAGATGGATAGACATAAGTTTTGAATAGGAGCTTGGGAAATTTGTTGAGATACATAGTGGGAGAAAAGCCCAAGAAATAGGACTTAGATTTACCACAAGTTGAGTTTTCATATAATAGTTCAATGAATAGATCAATAGGAAAATCAGAAGTTGATATTGATTATGGGATAAATATTAAGGGTATTTTAGATTAGGTATAATTACCAATTGTAGATCAACTTAGTGATGATGTAGAAGAATTTTTAGAGTGTATGTAGTAATTGTAAGGAGTAAAAAGAAATTTTTAGGAAAGTAACGAGAAATATAAAGCATCAAGAGATGTCAGAAGAAGATCTAAGTTATTTGAAGAAGGATATTTGGTAATGCTTTACTTTAGTAAAGAAATATTTCCAAAAGGCATGTACAATAAGTTGAAGTACAAAAAAATTGCGCCATGCAAAATTGTGAAGAAAATAAATGACAATGCTTATGAGGTGAGTTTACCAAATAAATTTGATATCTCTCAAGTATTTAATGTTTTAAATTTATATGAGTTTCATGTAGAAGATGATGAAGATGAACAAGTAAATTGGCAGCCACAGGTCTCAAAGAAATAGGAAAAGATAGTGCAGGTTTTGGATATGAAGACAATGAGAACAAGGCAAAGGAATTATAATAGGTATTTGGTATAATGGGAAGGATTGAAGAAAGAATATAAAATTTGTATTACAAAATGGGAGCTAAATAATATTGACAAATAAAAAATGATAGCATTAAAATCAGGGCAACTCACAAGAGCTGAGTTATTTTCAACCAAAGGAGAATGATGAAGAAAAAATAGGACAAACTTTCAGAGGCCATAAATTTTGATTTGTATCTCCATTTTAAATTTTTCATGCACCAAAAAGACCATCTCCAAAATTTATTTGCTTCCTGAAGTGGTGTTTTCCTCTTATAGGTGTTTTTGATATTTTTTGAAGGTCATATGTGACTATTTGGGGGTATAAAATTATAGTTTAATGATTTTTTAAGGATTTATCTATTTTTGGAAATTACATATTTTTATGACCAGATGTGAACTTCAATTTAAATTCATCCTATACACTAATTTTGGTGTTTAAGTATTTCTGGAGATTTTTAGAGTTACGTGCACTTGCATGCAAAACTTACTAAAAATAACATATGCTAAAAATAGGGTTTTTTTAGATTTTTATTTTTTTATGAATTTTTGCATGTCAACTCTAATTTTGAGTTGAGGCTTTTTTATGCATGGTTTGTAATTATTTCAATTCATTCAATATGAATCAATTATAAGTTATTATTCAAAATTTTTGCCTATTGATAATTTTATTGTCTTGATAGTATTCAAATTTATTAGATATTGAAAATTCATCATCAGACGATCGACAAGTGGTTGACTTTGTACCTCTGGGACTGGAACTTCTTGTCTCAGAAGGTGAATTCATCAAGGCGGATCAGTCGTTAATGAATAATCCCAATGTAGGTGGATTTGGTCAGAAAGATGCAGAAATAGTACTTCAAGATCCTTTACATGTTTAAGGTCTTTTATTATTTTTAGCATCTGTCGTTTTGGCACAGATATTTCATCACTATTGTCATAATGATGATAATTAACATCATATAATATAATAATAGTCCAATTTATTCAAAATGATATTTGACCGAAAGGTTGGAAATAATCTAATTTATTTGGAATATAGAAAAAAATTGGAGAAAATTTTCTCCACTCCACTTTAGTCTATATAACCCCAAACTATTTAAAATAGTCCAAATTATTGATAATAGTCAAAATTATTAAAAACTATATATATCCAAATGTATTTTAATAGTCCAATTTATTTGGAATATATATAAACTATTTTTGAATAAAATTTTCTCCACTCCACTTTAGTGGGTATAAGTCCAAAATATTTGAAATAGTACAAAATTAGTCAAAATGATCTATGCCCAAATGGTTTGAAATAGCCTAATTTATTTAGAATATAGAAAAAAATATTCTTTGATAAAATTCTCTCTAGTCTAAGTAAGTGTGTATAAGTCCAAATTATTTAAAATGGTCCAATTTACTCAAAATGATATGTTCCCAAATGATTAGAAATAGTCCAATTTATTTGGAATATAGAAAACATATTTTTGGAAACAAATTTCTCCACTCTATTTTAGTGGGTATAAGTCTAAATTATTTTAAATAATCTAATTTATTTAAAAATATATGTGTTTGAATGGTTTGAAATAGTCCAAATTAGTCGAAATGATCTATGCCCAAATGGTTTGAAATAGCCTAATTTATTTAGAATATAGAAAAAAAATTCTTTGATAAAATTCTCTCTAGTCTAATTAAGTGTGTATAAGTCCAAATTATTTAAAATGGTCCAATTTACTCAAAATGATATGTTCCCAAATGATTAGAAATAGTCCAATTTATTTGGAATATAGAAAACATATTTTTGGAAATAAATTTCTCCACTCTATTTTAGTGGGTATAAGTCTAAATTATTTTAAATAATCTAATTTATTTAAAAATATATGTGTTTGAATGGTTTGAAATAGTCCAAATTAGTTGAAATGATCTATGCCCAAATGGTTTGAAATAGCCTAATTTATTTAGAATATAGAAAAAAATATTCTTTGATAAAATTCTCTCTAGTCTACTTAAGTGTCTATAAGTCTAGATTATTTGAAATGGTCCAATTTACTCAAAATGATATGTGCCCAAATGATTTGAAATAGTCTAATTTATTTACAATATATAAAACATTATTTTGGTGAAAATTTTCTCCACTCTATTTAAGTGGGTATAAGTCCAAATTGTTTGAAATAGTTCAATTTATTCAAAATGATATGTGCCTGAATGGTTTGAAATAGTCCAATTTTTTTGGAATATATAAAAAATACTTTTAGAAAAAATATTATTGACTCCACTTTAGTGGGTATAAGTCCAAATTATTTGAAATAGTCTAATTTATTTAAAATGATATGTGCTCATGTGGTTTGAAATAGTCCAATTTATTTGGAATATATAAAACTTATTTTTGGAGAAAATTTTATCCACTCCACTTTAGTGGGTATAAGTCCAAATATTTCAAAGTTATCCTTAGTATATCTTGGCCTCCAGTTCCTAGCCACCTAATTTTTGAATCTCTCAATGCTAGGCCATATCCCATTGCATTTGACCAATAGAAAATGGTGTAGTTGGTCCTCCACCTTGTCCACAATTAAATCAATAATCAAATGGTAGACTCCATCGTCTCAATTAGCAGGGACCAATATTATGATACTTAACCCACTCAATGAGATTTCTATTCAACCTATTTGCATACTATTTGGATTCATTAGTTTCTTCCATTATGTGATTTTTATTTTTCATGCTTTGATACTATTCATTTTCAGCCATGAGATAACCACTTGCATTAGGAGATTCATGAGCAATCGAGGCCGAATCCAAAGTATCACTCATGGTATCAATGCCCACCAAAAAAACTATCTTAATAATTTTTAATAACAACCTTATAATGTTTTTAATAGTGAGTAGACATTATCTAAAAGTTATACATAGTTCCTTCAATCCTTATGTATATAACAAAACAACTTAAACACATGAAAATAACACAACGGATAATATAAATTTAAATCATGTTCTAAAAATTTCATTACTATGAAAATAGGGATTTTATTTTAAGTATAATACAAATAATTCACAAATAATGTTCTCTTAGGTGGTTCCATGATATTCCTCTTCAATAATTAAAGGCTTTCAACCATTGGGAAAACTAGTTTACAACACAATTTTATATCAACATTGGTAAAAATTCATCATGTGCTCAAATCGCAAAGCTCAAACAATGGTCTAAAGAAATAATAACTGAATATGTGACAAGATACAAGACTATGATAAAAACAAATGACAAATCAAATGGTTGACAATGAGCTCCAATATATATTTAATCAATGTTTGTTATCTCTAATTCAAGATTCAATTTGTTTGCTAAGTTCAAATATTTCATTGAATTATGTCATGCATTCAAATAATGTGACATCAAGTTAATTAATTTGAAAAATATTAATTATGCTTCAAATTCTCATTATTTAAATGTTAAATTCTAAAATAAGCATAATTATAAGATAAAACCAAATGAAAAAAAATAATGAAGTCAAGATTGTAATCAATGATATCTCACAACCAACATAAAAATATTCAATTACAATCTCTGCGATGGAGGGGATTTTCAAGGTTACCATCACCTCCTCATGTATTGTTTCAAAATCTACTATAATTTAATCTCATCACTCTTCTTACACCAATGGAAGAGGACATGCTTATACCATAATCTATTTTTTTGATGATAATACATATTGTGACTATCATAGATGTATTAGCCATTATAAAAATATATGTTTCAAGGTTAAGCATAAGATTAAACACATTCTGGATAAGAGTATTATTAATATTTTCTTACCTATTGAAGAGGATAAGACACAACTAAATGACAATGCAAAGTTCAAAATTTACAAATATACTTTTCCAAGTCATGAAGATACAAATAACAAAGATAATTTTGAACTACATTATGCATAATTGATGCTTATCTACCTACTTTTACATATGGACATCCAATTGACAATGTCATTTGTAAAATTTAAAAATAAACAAATAAGAATCACATCCTATAGTTACATTTGATGATGGTAAATTGTTTAATGATGATTTAGATAGTCATGCACTCATTATTCGAGTATATGTAGATAAATAAACTATGCATAGTGTTATGATAAATAACATATCAAGAAAAAATGTGTGCATCATAACACTCATTCAGTATCTTGGTTATACAAATCAAGATTTGCATAATTATTCAAAATTTGATAAGACATTTGATGCTCCTAAATAGGATACCTTTGGGCATATAGTGCTACCTTTAAAATTGAGCCCTCTCATAATGGCCATTCCATTCCTAGTTATGCCAATCACTAGGGTATTTCATATGTTACTAGGATTCCCTTGGATATAAAATATTATATCAATACCTTTTATAGTGCATAAATGTCTCAAATATATTCATGATGATCAAGTGGTCAAATTTCTAAAAAAATTGAATATAGTTTGGAACAAATAATTTTTTATCCTAAAAGATAACAACTTCCTCATACAATCATTAAGAAACATCGTAATTAAATAGTTTAGATAACTATTTGAGAGCATTATTTACATATTCCAAATCACATTAAAGTTTATTCATATATAGATGAGAATGAGCATATTATATAATCTCCATCTACTAGTTAGTATGAGGACAAGATAGAATCAGTTTCTCCATCTCCTTATGACCAGGATATAGTTACATGAGCATATTTACCTAATTTAAAATAACATGGTAATTTACCTAAGCATAAAGTGACATATAAAAGTAGTTATTCATATCCTAAATCACAAGAAGTTATTTAAAGAGTTTCACCATAGGTACATAGGCTATTACATCTCATATGGCCCATGAGCATAGCATATAGAATTGCATGTCTATATCAGTAGTGATTCATAGGGTTAAATTACCATATATAATCATAATACAGATTTATAGGTTTATATATTTGGCACTTCCTCCTCATATGAATCTATTCGTTCATATCATACCATGGGTTATGCATGCATGCCTATCATTGATAAAACTAGTTAGTTACTAACATTATACTTTGTACATAACTTCCTTGATTTTAAATCTTTTCTAAATATATCCTATATCATAATATTCTTCTATCCCTTGAGATTATTTTTCACTTTGGACACATGACTTTTTTATTTTCAAACCAAATCAAACAATCCAAATAAACTATCTTGTGAACTCTTTCAATGATCATTATTTTTCACTATTGTATACCTATCATATTATGCCTTTCATTGCATTTACATGATCACATCCTTATTTTAATTTTTAAAGTATAGCGTCTTCTCCATTTAATAACATGTACATTCTTATCTATCTTAATTATTTGATATACATTTTTATGATTTTTTTATAAATACTTTGGGGATACATGGATTGTCTTCCTTATTATCATATTATTATTTGTCACCTTATTATGGATCACTCAAATCCCTCCCTTATCCACTATTTTTGAATCCTTGTTTCTTAGCATATTTCAAATATTTTATTCAAATATGGGAAATTTTCAAACATTGAAAAAAATTGTAAATGGCAAATAGGGCAAATTTTTTTAAAAAATCAAAATATATTCAAAAAATTAGAAATCAATGCATCTAATCATTTTAAAGTCTTTATACTTATCTCTTTCACATGTTATCTATTATATGTTAACTATATATCATATTTATTTTCTTTTAAATACATATTTCTTCTCATGAGGTATTTGAGTGTGACACAGGACAAACTTTTACATGGTTTTGATGTTGGGCTTCCTTTATTACCCATAGGCATTGCTGATTTGGGGTCATTTCTTTGTTCTCCATGAATAATTCAATAGGTTGTATTTATCTAAAACCTTTCTAAATTTTTGATCTAAATATCCTAAATATGTATTTCTAATGACTCATATTTTCCATGCACTGCATAAAAATGTTGTTTTCTAGTAATGACATTATACATACACTTGATCTATACTAGTCTCATATTCTTTATGACTCTTTCATAAATTAATAGATAATAAAATAGAATTTGATTTATTATTATGTATGGACCTTTGTCTTGTATGTTTTAAATCAAATTTTTATTGCATCATTATGCCATTTGTGTTTGTCCCTTAGCATTGTGTGTTTATGTGACATTTATGTGTCCCTTGTATGTGGACTTTGGGCCTTATGTGTGACATATTATGCAAATTTGTGTCATCATATAACATTTCTTGTTTATTACTATAGTTCATTTATTTGTATCATGCATTAATTATATATTCTATTCTTGCTTTAGTGACATCAAAAATATCATGCACATGATGCTTATGTAATTCAATAGTATATCTATCTAAAAATGCAAATTCCATGCTATATTTAAATATTATGATGCAATATATTAAAATTTTCAAAGTGATACTACATGATTACATTTTTTACATATTACATAGCTCTTATTTTGAGGTAAGTGACTTGTTGGCATTGTCTCTCATCTCAAAATTAAGGTATAATAATGGGATTTTCTAGAAAAGTCAAGTCCTTGTGAGTAAAATTTCATAACTATGGAGCTATACATTTTTTAGTAAAATAATTTAGAATTTTCAGATTATGGAGGCATGTGACATACCTATGTATTCACATTTGCACTTAAAAATAATTGAAAGTTTTGAATAATTAAATATTTAATAGTTTAAATGTTTAAATGGAATTCAATTTCAATTTAATAAAATATAGGGTGCATGATACTCATTAATGTTCACGTTACTATATGTAAATTTCAAATTTATCAAAGTTTCAAAATTTTAAAGTTTCAAAGTTTTAAATTTTCAAGCATAATTTAGGTCCATCTACAATAGTGTGATTCATATTTATGTTTCAAGTGGGCCACAATCTATAGTCTAGTCACACTCAATTTCCATGGTTCTAATTTTTATATATATCAAGCCACATTTGATGGCTCTACCCCTTCAAATATTTTATAGAGTACATAGTCAAATGAGAGTCAAAGCATATAATATTTACAACACAATAGAATTAAAAGGTTTTCAAATTAAGACTTGATCACTGTAAATTCACCATAGTTTCCAACTTTCTCCAAAATCATCAATAAGGGGGAAATCATTTATCCACTTTAAATTTGTAAAAAAATTATATTCCATACTCTTTCAAATGTAGAGTTTCCATACTATTTTTTCTATTGTATGTTTGAAAGCATTACATGGAATCACTAAATTACATATAATGTTGGCATCTCTTCTCATAATTTAGAAATAAACATATAGTGGATTTAAAATGTTGAGTAAGAATAGATATAAATTAGTGATATTATTTTGTTAAGAAACCATGAGTAAGGTGAATCCACCTCATCAAAATCACCTAAGGTAGATCCTGGACATAACCACTTGAATCTCCATGTAAGGTATCTAGATGGATTTGTACCTTGGTGGATCGATATAATCAGCTATCATCCTCACCATTTGGACTACAACCATTTCAATCTTTCTCTCTTTTAAAATCTGAAAATATCATATTTCTAATTTTTAACTTTCAAATAGGAACAACGATTATTTTTAATGGTATCGTTGTAGGTTTTGCATAACGTCTTGCACAATCAAGCTTCACATCAAAATAAAAAACATGTATGCACACTTAGGTTCACATATGCTTTAATATATCATTTTAATTTTTTTTCACTATAATAAAGTAAAAAAAAAATGTATATAATCAAATTTAATCATTAAGTGCTTGACAATGTCTATTCTTGACATCCTTACCCTATTTGGTCTATTCACTTTTTCACTAATGAGAAATATATAAAGGAACCTTAATTGAATTTAAAACACTAAAAATATTATACATACATATATATTTTAATGAAATTCATTAATTTTAAAATTACATACTCATTTTTATCATGTTACAATAGTCTCTCATCTTTTGGGATAAGTTTGCTCTGGGTCAGATAGGGTTGCATTTCCACCTTATCCACTGGCATGGTCTTGTCCCCCATGGTCTAATGGTTAATTTTTTTAAAAATATACATTTCACAATAACTCTCCCATGTAATTTATAAGGTCATTTATCTAAAACATTCCAAATATTCCCCTATAAGAGCACATCAAAGCATTCACTTGAACACACCTAGTAAGTTTATTTCAAATTACTACACACTAATCCAAAGAGAACTATTTCTTCCAAATTCATTTATGTTACATTATAATAGTCATAATAAAAGTTTGAAAATATTATATTATAGGTCAAGGGCATATATTTACAATCATTTTAATTAATATTCTAGATATAGTCATATAGTTACATAATCACGGATCATGAACCCATCCTAGTAGGGATAACTACATTGGTTTAAGGCCCATATGAAATGTGTAGGTATAAATCATATTATGTGAAGTTTTCTTAGGGTATGGCTACTATTCCCTTAACACTATTCCCTATTTTTCATTTGATCTCTATATTTTTTATACAAGATAAATGGATTGTATTTTTCACATCTTTCATGTGGTATATTGACAGACATAATTAAAATCAAACCCTCACAAACAATCGCACAATCTTAAATTAATAAACTAGGCAAAAATTCAATTACAACATGGCCATGGTAACTAGATAAGGTCATATTATGACCTTCACCTTTCGTAGACTTATTTTAGTTTATTATTAATTTGTGAATTTGGTCATGACACAATACACAGGGATTCTCAAATAATTTTTAGTCATAATCACAATAAGATTTTTTTTAGTTAGATTTACATATCTATAGGCCTATTTACTATTTTATCTACTTTTTAGTTCTATAAATTTTTGTAGTATATTATATTTCAATGTCAAATATGTATATTATTCCATTTCAATTTCAATAGTCTAGATCTATTCATTTGAATTCATGAAACTTAAAATAAACTAAAAAAGAGAAGGAGAATTCAATCCAAAATTTAAAGACATATTTAATAAACACCACTTATTTTATAGACCATACTCTAATAAATTTTTGCAATTGAAGAAAGAAGTCTTGAGTCAAGAAATAGAGATCCAAAAGAGAATTTTATCTAGTGATTCTAATATGGAAGTTGAGTGGTAGTACCATACACGTTGGAATTTTGGAAAAATAGATGGTCTTAGAATTAACAAGTATGATGCAACACTTTGAAAATCTTATAGATACTAAAATAAAAAATTATATCATCTCAATCTTATACATTTGACAAATAATAATCAAGGGTCTAACCTTTAGTTCTCAACCTTACTACTATTAGAAGGTTCCATTCACCATCTCACTATGAGAAAATTATTATCTTAATGAGTAACCCATATCATTATGATGACCTAGACAAATTATATGCTAAAAATTTTCAAAACATGATGTACATCCTTTATGCTATCAATTATAGATCTGTACTTATTTTATATCCTTTTGGACACAATTGGGCACAGAGGACACTAGTGTCCAAATATTTATTTAGTGTCTATAATCAAAATTCATCCAAATTTAAAACTTTTCTAAACTTATGGCTCCCCCTATTTTAATTATTGAACCCAAATGTGATACATTTTCAAAAGGTGTGGTATAAATACAAGTTGAAGCCTTCTCATTGTTGGTCTAGAAAAATAACAATCAATTACCTACCAATGTTCATTCAATCAATCACACAACTGAGTTATTCTAATATATTCATCCTTTTTTGATGATTCATGGGAAAATTCATACAAAAGGTTATAATAATTCAAATAATGACTCATGATTGGTATTTGTTTATTTACAAACTAGATCACTACATGCATATAAATAGATCATAATATAACATTATTCACACACACTCCCACACAAAGGTGATAACTACAAAATTTGAGGCCATCCTTAGATTATTGAATATGGAGACAATGCTAATTTAAAAATGGGTCTTTTAGGTCATCTCAACATCATGAACCTGCTAACCCATATTTTATAATACTCATTCGAATGGTGAAGAGTAAGGGTTTGATAATTAAGAAGAGAGTGACAACATACATTACATATCTAAAGATACTATTGAAATGTGACATAATACCCATAATGGTAAATTTGGTCACCTATATATAATAGATATTATTTATAGGATAGTAACATCACAATGTATACAATATCATCAACATTAGTGTCACAAGGTCTATAGTAGTGTCTGTCACTATAGAAATAATATTTTTGTAAACTAATCACTATTCTAGGATCCTAATCATGTACACTTATCCCTATGTCTATATTAAATCTAATTTCACATAGTAAATCCAACTACATATCATTTTTTTCGTATTATAATAAATTGAACATATTTCAAATTTAGTACTTTTTATATTCACAATATCTCAATTTTATAATTCAGAATACTCATTTATATGAGATTAAAATTAATTGCCCTATTACATATTAGTTTATCACCCTTGTGCTTAAACTAATTATATGTTATTAACCCTATCTCCACACTTTTAAATATATGGTTAAACATTTGGTCAAGTTGACCAATGTGTTTTTCCACACCACTCCTAGCTTGCTTTAGGGTTTTTATTTTTAGAAATTTGCAAATCTAATTTTAAAATTTATTTTGGCAACTGCACTTACATTCAACAAATATGGAATATGTTAAAAAAAATATTTTTTAAACACAAGATAAATAATATTTAATAAATGATATAAGTATAAATAAATAATTGACTAATGTATTCTTATATGTTACCTAAGAATAAATTAATAACCATGCTGAGGATAATACAATAACATCCAATAATTGAAAACCATAATATGGACCAACTATTTTCACATCCTCCATGTGAACAATTAATTATTCAAATCAAATACCATTTACAATGCCTACATTAACATAAGTGGTGTTTTTATCCCCTTTTGTGGCTTATCAAATCTCAAATATTAATCCCAATGGGTCTATAGTGAAAACCCTTTTCTAAGTTATAAAATATTTTGAGGCAAAGGTTACCAACATTGAACAAATGATTTAGAATAAACTAATGCTATTAACTCACAATATGTGTTACATCATCCTATAACACCTGAGATGTTTTTTCACCCCTTTTCAATTGATTTATTTTCATTAAATTTCACATTTTATGATGGAAATGGTTATCGTGAACAACATATATGATCTTACTATGCAACATGCCTTGATTATGCTTCAAATGATAAATTTTTGACCAAATTATTTACAAATATCCTCAAGGACTATTATTTAATATGGTTCTATGACTTACAAATCCAATCATTGAAACCATTCAAACCATTATCAAATCAATTTCTAGTATACTTATCCATAAACATCAATAAACACATTTCATATGCATAAACTACTAAGATCAAACAAGAAACCAAAGAACCTATCAATGAATATGTCTTGAGGTATAAAATTTTTTTATACAAAATGATTATCTAATGGCAGATAAATAGATTGAAAACATATTTAAGCAAATTTTGTTTTCCCCATTAAATGTAACTCTATTATTTTTTATAAGGTCAAATGTTTTTTTGTCTTATGTCATATTTTCAGAGATCATAAAATTAAACTTATTTCCTTAAACAAGCTCAAGTATGTAGCAAGAACATTGAATACATATTATACCAAGTTTCATATCAAACCAAGATATGAGGTAAAACATACATAACCTAAAAAGTAAACAACTTAATCACCTCAAAACAACTTAATCACCTCATCTTATCCATTGCACCTAAGAGACAATTTACAATATTAATGAAGTCCCCATCTTCACTAATTAAGAATATTGTGGAGTGTTATATCATATCTCTCCCTTATATTATAGAGGTTGATATGAGTCAAACTTTACCAAAAGAATATGATGTTAATGAATATTTTGACTATCACCAAGGCCTTGGGCATCCTACAAATAGATGTTATTAAAACACAAGATCTAAGACCTTAACAATAACAAAAATATCACCTTTAATGATCTTTGCAAGGATTCAAATTCACAACCTAGGGACCATCAAAGCTATAAGATATTTAATAATCATTTGTAAGATCATTCCAAGAAAGATATGGATTAGAAAATGGAATATCATGCACATCCTCCTCAAAAACATTATGATTACACATTATATGAGATTATTTACAATTATACATGCTTAACACATCATATGGTTTAGATACATTATATATTATTTGATGATAATTAAATTGAATATGATGACTCAAATAGTCAACCATTATTAATTTAAGCATAACTTGATCATGAACATATACACATAGTTAAGATTGATAATGGTTTTAGTTAAAAATTATTTAACATGGCATTACTTGAACATTTAGGATACACACATGATGATTTGTACCATTTGATTAAAATGGTCACATCATTTGATGGTATAGCACAACATGTTCTTGGTGAGATTGACTTACATTTATAGGTTAGGATAACACATCTGGTTACTAAATTTTTATTTATACCATACATAATAATATTTTATATGTTATTGGGATGACTATGGGTACATAAAATTCATGTATTACATTTCATATTTCATGGGTGTATTAAATACATTCATACCAATAGGGTAGTCATAGTTTGCAAAATTACATAAGAACATCCACTTGTACAAGATTGGTATATTCCAAGATAGTTACTTATAAAATCTACTAAGGTTAATCATCCAAAAAATGGTAAATAATAGGTAATCCCCTTTCCAATGTGACCTATATTGAAGAGACATTTTCACCATATATATATAATGGATTTTAGGAAATCATTGTCTACTCCTACACAATATACCTAGTTACCTAGAGTAAATAAACATGTTATAATTACTATTACTCCAAGAAAAATAAATAACACTCAATAATGGGTTACACAAGCCACTAATTTTTATACTATTGATTCGTGACCACACATTCATATGAGGGATTTAAAAAATATTTTTGACTATCTAGTTACAACTATACATGTTCCTTAGAAGTATCACTACTATGACTCACCATATTCTATGTATATATAACCTTATGAGCATCTCATATATGAGGTAATCAACTAGCCCTTGATTTATTAAATTTTCAAAAATATAAAAAATTAAATATTTTATAAAGTACAAAAACCTCCAAATAAATTAAGAAATACAAAAATATTAATCATTCCCTTATTTACTAGCTCCATGACATATATGATGTTTACTTCATGTTAGTAGATAACATATCATATTCTATTCACATATTTGTTTCATGCACATTTGAGTTTGATACAAGCATACCACCAAAATATGACATATATACATACAATGTTAGACTTACCTCAATCCACATCATATAGTATGTTGAGGATGTCTACTTTATTGATCATGATTGATATAGGTTACATATCATTTAGGATTATTTCTACATTTCCATGTTTGATTTTATATACTAATTCTTACACATGTCTATATACATTCTCATACATTTCATAGTGTATTTGATATGTTATGTTACATTACATTTTTTTTATAACACATATATGCAGGGACTAGTATGATTAGCTTATGTTGGTTATTTATAATTTATTTATTGACATTGTTAATTCCTTAATATTAGAGTAGTTGCCAGAATCTAGATAATGTGAGTGCAATGGAGACGTGATCACATGAGTTGAAGCAAGTGCACACCACATAGATGCTAAATCGATTAGAAAAAAACACAAGAAGATAAATTGCACAAGACAAAATGGAGAAAACCAAAATTTGATTAACATGAGATGGCCAAAGTGAGGAATCAATATAGGAGAGTACATAAGTAACTCATCCACAAAAGGTGGACAAGGCACCCCAAGAATAGACTGTAACTCCTCCATGAAAGGTGGTGACAAGGTGCTAAGAATATAGAAGTAACTCCCATCAAGGGAGTTACTTATGACATTCTTATGACACCTATGACACATCTATGACACACACCTCCACATAAGCTAGCCTATCCCACAAATGTAGGAAAACTCCATGTATGCACAGGAAATACAATTTCCCTAATTAATAAATAGGGAAAAATAAAAACCTACATTAATACCCCCCCATAAGCGCATTTTAGGTGGGCAGTGTGGAAATATAAAATGGGTCCTGACAACTAGGCCTGATGAGGTACCCATGTACAAATGCAATCTCCCATAAGATAGAAAAAGGGAGAAAATTCGTAGGAAAAAACTTCCACCCTCAAAAGAGAGACATAAAATCAAGAGGCTAGTGGGCCCCTCTTGAAGATGATGCTACTGCATATGTGGACCACACCCCAAGAAGAGCTCATAGATGAATGAACTTGCTCTCAGTGAAAGGTTTGGTGAAGATGTCTACAACCTGCTCTAAAGATTGGAAAAATATCAAGTAAATGACCTGACTATGAATAAGCTCCCAAATGAAGTGCATGTGAATCTCTATGTGCTTGGTCCACTGGTGCTGAACTGGATTCCTATAAATCTGAATGGTACTTTGGTTGTCACAATAAATGATGGTGGGCTACCTGATAGGAATGCCAAACTCAAAAAGTATCCCCTGAAGCCAAATAGCCTCAGTAGCTGCATTAACAACTCCCATATACTCTACCTCTATGGATGATATAACAGTACCATTTTGCTTCTTGATAGACCAACTGATAAGACCAAAACCTGGAGGAAACTATAACCAAAAGTGGACTTATAAGTCTGTGAATCGCCTACCTAGTCTGAATCTATATATCCAACCAAGTCAACCTCTATGCCAAATTTGTAATGAATCCCATATCTATGTGAACCCTATATGTAATGCAAGATCCTCTTAGTTGCTTTCTAATGTAGCTCATGAGGTTCCTGCATGAATTTGGAGATAAGTCCCACTGTATACGATATGTCAAGCTTGGTGTGAGTCAAGTAGATGAGACTACCAACAAGTTGTTGATACTGGGTGGCATCAACCAATGGTGAAGAAAAATCAACCTCATGCTTGACTCTTGATAGAAAGGGAGTCAGAGATGGCTTGTAATCAACCATGTGAAACTGAGCCAATAAGTCAAGAGCATACTTAGGCTGTGCAAGAGGAATTCTTGAATATGACTGTGAGATCTTGATGCCAAGGAAGTCGTGCAACAAACCGAAGTCTATCATGTCAAATCTATCCTAAAGAGATGCCTTCACCACTAAAATAAACTATGAAGAACTCCTGGTGATGAAAAGGTCATCAACATATAGAACCAAAATCAAGAGCTAATCATCCTGTCACAAGAAGTAGACATTGGGATCATAATGGCACCTAGTGAAACCTACTGTGAGAAGGAAGGAATCCATCTTGGCATACCAAGCTCAAGGGGCCTGCTTGAGGCCATGGATAGATTTCCTAAGTCTACATACTAAGGAAGAATCCTGAACAAATCCTGGTAGATACTCCATGTAGATCTCCTCCTCTAGGTCTCTGTGAAGAAAGGCACTCTTCACATCTATCTGATGCACATCCCAACCATGTGATATGGCAATAGCTAAGGTGAGTCAGATAGAAGTCATCTTTGCAACACATGTAAAGGTCTCTGAGTAGTCAATGCTTGCCACTTGTGAGAAACCCTTGGTGACCAATCGTGCCTTGTACTTATCAGCTGACCCATATGTTGCAAACTTGGTCTGATATATCCACCTATATTGAGCCATCTTTCTTCCCTTAGGAAGTGAAGTTAAATCCCAAGTGTGATTTTTGATTAAGGAAGAATATTCTTCTTCCATAGCACTATCCCACTTAGGTACCCCAGATGCCTCTCAAAAAGTCTATGGATTTGAAACTGAAGCAAAGAAGGCATGTGGATCTCTCTAAAAATCCCGCTAGTACATCTGTCATCTACAGGATCTCCTACCCAAGTGTCAGCACTCTCAAGTGTTTGTCTGGCCCAAAGTGGCCTGAAAGTGGGTGAGTTAGGTGTTAACTCCTCATCCTCTGACTAACTAGAGGTGGATGACTCTACATCACTATCCTCACTGTCTAAACTCAAAGAAGAATAAGATATCTCTGGCTCAAGAACTTGCTATGCCTAATCTGAATCTGATGAGGAATCATCATGAAGAAGTAGATCCGATGAGGGAGAAGAAGTGTCAAGTGTTGAGTCTCTAGGACTCTCTTGAAAATAGACACTTATCTCAATGAACAAGTCATGAGTGACTAGATCTAGAAGGCGATATCACTTAATACCATCTAGATATCCTACAAAGATGCAAGGCTTGGATTGACATTCCATAACTTTGTGTTTCTTCTTTGGAATGTGGGCCATGGCTGGGGATTTGAAAAATCTAAGGTGCTCAACATCAAGTTTCCTTTTATGCCAAGATTCAAAGGGTGTTATCCCTTTCAAAGCTTTGTGATGAACCCTATTTTGAATGTAGCAAGCATAATTGATGGCTTCAACCCAGTACTGTGGTGCTAAGGATTTGGAGTGAATCATACAACTACCCATCTTTTTCAAAAACCTATTCTTGCATTCTACAACCCCATTTTGTGAAGGACTATAAGTGACTGTGCACTGCAAATCAATCACCTCTATGGTGCAAAATTGCTCAAACCTAATGCTAACATACTCCCCTCCTTTATCAGTTCAAAGAACCTTGATGGATTTCTCACTCTATTTCTCAACAAGAGCCTTAAAGTCTATAAAATTTTCAAACACTTCAGACTTTTGTTTAAGAAAATATATCCAAGTGTACCTAGAGAAATCATCAATGAAAGTGATGACGTACGTGGCCCTTATGAAAGATGGTTTGGGAAAGGGTCCTGATACATCACTGTGGACTAACTCCAAAGGTTGTGAAGCCCTCCAAGCTTTGCCTTTGTCAAATTTTGCTTCAAGATGCTTCCCAAGGGAGCACCCCTCATAAAGTCCTTTTGAAAATTAGACACGAGGCAAGCCAATGACCATGTCATTTTTGCAAAGTTGCTCAAGGTAGCTGTAGTTAAGGTGGCCAAACTGCTCATGCCACAATATGCTAACTTCATCTAAATGAGTTAGCAATGCTGTTGGAGAAGAATCTGATGCAAAATGTGAGAAGGTGTATAACTTGGCTTGGTGATCTGCCCTACCTACTGCCACTGTAGTATCACTATGTAACTCCCTGATAACCACTGAATCTGGTGAAAACTCAACTCTCATGCCCCGACCAATGTGAGTGATTTGGTACACTGATAGGAGATTGCTTGAAATAGAAGGAACACTTAGAACATTATTGAATGTTCTTCCTTCCATTTCAACTGACACTCTCCCTACAACAAAAACTAAAGTGTCATCTCCCAAAATAATTGAAGTCATGCTACAAGGCTCTAAAGATGAAAACTCAACTAGTGAAGAGCCCATGTGGTGAGAAGCACCTGAGTCGATGACCCATGAAGATGTAGAAGCTGCTGTAGCTACAAGGGCCTTGCCCTTTTCTTTCTCCTTACCCTTGCCTTTTGCCTTGGTAGAATCTTGGGTAGATAAATTTTGTTTGATGGACTCAAGAACACCTATGTTGTTCTTCTTTAGAAGATGAGTTAGGTGATCTATTTATTTCTTCATGCATTTGTGTTCATCATGCCCTATCTTTTTACAATAGGCACACTTAACCTTCTCCTTCTTAGGTTTAGCATTGCAAAATGAAGACTCAGTGTTGTTTCTATCAGGATTGGTATTTTCTTTCTTCTCCTGGTCCTTGTTCTTTTTCTTCTTCTCCTTTGTTGAAGTCTTATCCTTACCATTTCCAGCTATCAAAGCTTGAGGTTGAGTAGACTTCACTATGCCCATTTGAATTAGCTTATCTTGCTCCCTAGTCAAGTCGATAATGAATGAATCCAAGGAAGGCATTTTCCATGTAGTGCCAAGAGCACTTTTTGTGGCATGGAAAGTGGAGACAAAGACTGAATAGCTTGGACCTAAATTTGCAAGAATATAAAGTATGAGTTGATCATCTTTCTTCTCTATCCCGTATTCTTTCAATTGAAATCTAAGGGCCTTAAACTTAGTGAAGAAGTCCTGTAGGGTGTCAAAGTTGCTAGGACTTAGACTTATGAGTTCATTTTTGAGCTCATGACCTCTCATCTCATCAAGCTTCCCAAATAAGTTTTCTAAGGTGTCCCATATGTCATTGGGAGTCTTGGAGGATTCTAAATGGAAGAGAAGTTTTGGAGAGACAGACAAGCTCAGTAATCCATAGGCTTCATCACTACGACTGTACCACTTGACCTTTTCAGCATCAGTGTTGGGTTCTACTTCAGTACCCATGGTGATCCTATACAACCCTTTGCTTCTAAGAATGATTGACATTTTAACCTTCCATTCATGATAGTTGAAGGGTGTTAGGGGTTTAAGTTAAAAAGAATCTATTTTTAGCTAAATTTAGGTGAAGTTGTGTTGATTGCAAGTTGTGAAATTATGCAAAAAGGAGAATGAAATCAAAGATATGCAAGTTGTGAAAAGCAATCACACGCCCCCAAAATATTGAGCCCCCCAAAAATATGCAAGTGGACACTCAAAATACATCGAGCTCAGCTGAAATGTGTCTTAGAGAAATTAGTGCAAGACTAAAGTAAACAAGATGTTAGACTTAGGCGAAAATACGTTTCAAGAGACCCAAAATTTTGGCACTTTATAAACTAGTGCATTTTTGATAAATAAAAAGCCTATGCTATGTAAAATTGAATTACAAACACTTTTGAAAAAAAATGGTACCCAAATCTGAGCTACCTTTTGCAAGATATTAAAGGTTCAATTTTCCCGTAAACTAGTGTTTTTGCAAAAAAAGCACTAAAACATTAAAAAAATGCCTATTTTGAGAGAGAAAGTGGATTTCCAACCACTCATTGGATTCAACACAGAATGAGAAATCCAAAGGAGGTTTGTGTGAGGGGGACTTGGCCTCCTGCCAACTCGGGCCTCACCCTTCGTCTTGTAGGTTGAAGATACAAGTTTTAAATGAAAACCCCCAAATTACGAAATTGTCTAAAAAACTAAATATTCAGTCAAATTAACTAATTTTTGTTTTACAAGTCAATTTTAAACTGAAAACAAATAAAACATAGATAGAATGAAGGATTTCCAAGTGTCCAAGGGGTGCCACATGGGATGCCAAGCAAGGAAGGGGCGCCAAAAAAGCACAGTCCAGAATTTAACTTGCAGAAAAGACAAAAAAAAATGCAAACTTGCTGGAAATCATACGGCTGATGGCACCTTGTTGGAAGGACTATGGCACTTGGATGATAATGACTACTTCTGAGTGCTACTCCTCCCTCTGCTGCTCCACACAAGAATGGCGCCCAAGAACAGAAACAAAACCAACACCTGAAGTGAAGACAACCAAGACACCCAAAGGCCAAGGATGCCAAGAAGCAAGAAATGATACTAGAAATGATATTGAAAGTTTTTTTATATTTTTAGATCAGATCTAGAAATAAAAAAATAAAGAGAACTCCACTGTTCTTGATTTCAAAATTAACTAAAAGCATAACTAGACACACGATTACTGGGTTTGCTATGATACCATATCAGAGTTGTTTCCAGAATCCAGATAATGCGAGTGCAATGGAGACATGATCACATGAGTTGAAGTAAGTGCACACCACATAGATGCTAAAACAATTTGAAAAATAACACAAGATAAATTGCACAAGACAAAATGGAGAAAACTAAAATTTGATTAACATGAGATGGCCAAAGTGAGGAATACATATAGGAGAGTACGTAAGTAACTCCTCCACAAAAGGTGGACAAGGCACCCCAAGAATAGACTATAATTCCTCCATGAAAGGTGGTGACAAGGTGCTAAGAATAGAGAAGTAACTCCCTTTAAGGGAGTTACTTATGACATTCTTATGACACCTATGACACATCTATGACACACACCTCCACATAAGCTAGCCTATCCCACAAATGTAGGAAAACTCCATGTATGCACAAGAAATACAATTTACCTAATTAATAAATAGGGAAAAATAAAAACCTACACTAATACTTAAGTGTATTTCATTTATTTCTATATTATATTTTTTGTGCAACATTTTAATATGTTACTTATATGTTTGCCCTTGTGCACAATGAATATGTCATTCTATGTTGATAGGACATTTAAATATATCATTTAATTTTTATTGTTTAACATTTGAACATTCCCTTTGTATGAGGTCCTCTTGGACCATTACTTTTTAATTACATTAATTTTTCTGATATGTTTGCTTGATTATTTTTTGATCATGTCTTGTTACTTTCTAGACATTATCACGATACATATCATGCACCTTAGGGATTAATGCCATCTCATAATATGAGATTAATTTATATATCTAATTAGTTATGTTACTCCTATATTCTACATGATTCATAAACATATTATATAGTTACCTTATCCTTTTCAAATAGGGTACCTACCAGATTCTATTTTTCTCACCTTAAAAGGGGGGCATATTAATGGGGGAATGTCATAAAGGCACAATCTCTAAATTTATATAGTTTCCACATTTTAATGAGTTCATGTCATAAATACATGAGCTCCACATTTACTCACTTCTTAATATCTCTATATTTGAGTTGGTGTATTTCATAAAGAGATGACCTTCATAATTTCATAAATCTATAGTATAGTTGCATAATTCAAATATACACTTGGTTCAAAATAGTATACATTGCACCAATTTTTCTTTGATTTGAAATAAAATTTCTTTATATTTATGTCACACATACTTTAGTTGAGACATATTATATGTGGATATATAATTTTATCTCACAAAAAAATGTAAAAGTTATTTATTATATCTCTATATTACTATCACCAAGAACTACCATTTACACCAGGATATACTCTTATATAACCTTTTCTATCTCTAGAAGTTATTTCTCTTTCTAGTTTGAATTTATTAAATTTATCCGCCTCACCAAATTTATAGGATGGGTTTACTAAATCATCCAACCTCACTTTATTCATAGGATGAGTTGATTAAATCATTCATGCTCATTAGATTATATATTCAAACTTGAGTTGTGAAATTGATATTTAGTGATGTCAATGGTTATGCCACAAATCTTAATTATACTAAATTAAAGGCATAATACCTTCCAAGATCCCTCTTAAAATATCTGAGGTTTGGATCTAAACCTATCTTAGCTCCAATTCTTCACAAGGAAGCATGTTTACCAAGAAAAATACAAAAGGGGAAGGATGGTTACATTGACACATAGGTGTACTCTTTCATTATTCTCTCTCATTTTAAGAGTTTCAATTAAAAATATGCACTAAATTACTTTGTAATATGATCTTGGTTACAAGTCATATACCAACAAAACACTCAAAGTGGGCTCAAGCAAACACAAGGTGTGTTATAAACACCTAGGTGCGCATTTATTTCCTTTAACCTTCTGATTTCATCTTTATGCATTACTAGATTAAAATTACTGGAGGGATGTAGATAGTAAAACTAAACATTTATAGCATCTTAGTCTTGTATATTCGACAAATACCAATCAGGGGTCTACCCTTAAGTTTTAAACCTTCCCACTTCTAAAAGGTTTGTATTTTTCATCTCATTACATCTAAATTATTATCCTATAGTTTCAATCATATCATTAAGATGACCCAAAAAAATGTAAACTACATAAAGATCAAAACTTGATATACATCCTTCACTTTAAATTATAGATCCATAATTAATTTATAGATTTCTAGACTTACCATCCATAATGGGACACTAGCCTTGATGCTAGTGTGTACATCCTTATTTAATGTCCAATATTCAAATATTAATCAAAATTGAAAACTATTTGAAACATAAAGTTTGGCCTATTTGTCTTATTAAATACTACCATGATATATTTTCAAAAGGTGAGGTATAAATACAAGTATAAGCCTTCTTATTATTGATCTATAAAAATACAAATAACTCACCTACCAAGGATTACTTAATCAATCACAAAAATGAATTATTATGCCCTATTCATCCATATTTTTTTATCATTTATAGAATAATTCATAAAAAACATATAAATCATCCAAATAATAATACTAATTTAGTGTTATTTGTCAAGTTATAAGATAGATTAATTTATGCATCTACATATAGCATATTACACCATTATTCAAACACATTCCCACACATAGGGGAAACTTACATAAGTATCATGCCCTCTTTATATTTTTGGCTGTGCAAGTAGCTATCATTGATAGATTTATCTTTGAAATAAAATTGACAACATGAGCCCACTAATCCATTTTTATAAACACTCAATGTAAGGGTGAAGAAGGGTGATGAGCTATGGGTTGATAAATAAAAATAGAGTGACAACATTCATTATAGATATAAAGACATCATCTAAAAGGAAAATGAAAATAAAAAATGGGGAATTTGGTGGCATAAAAATATAGTATAAATTATTTATAGGGTAATATAATTATATCATATATAATGTTGATGGTAGTGTCCCAAGGTTGACAATAATATCTGTGAATACAAAAATAATATCTATAGAATTTGGTTATTGTTTCAAAATATTGATCATGTAAACTTATAATTATGTCCAATCCATATCTAATTGCACATATTAAAGCCAATTAAGTATCATTTATATTTGTTATTGAAATAAGTTAAACATCTTTCAAATTTGATACTTTATATATTTAGCATATCTCAATTTTATAATTTAGAATATTCACTTATCTGAGTTTGTAATTAATTGACTTGATATAAATTGTTTTTCATGCTTGTAATAAAAATAATTATATATTTTAAACCCTATTAACACACTTGAAAACATAACCCACACTTAAAAACTTAGAGTTAAATACAACCATGTGTAAAAGTTAACATAAATTCTAAAAAAATAGCAAATATAAGAGTGCAAGTTGAAAGAGAAAGATTGAATTTTAAATAAGTAGGTAGTAGATAAACATTGATTCATATAGGTAATTTGAGATATATTAAATTTTATATTAGGGGATTCAAATCATAGATCAAACTTGACAAATGATGGTTATATCCATAACATGACATGACACAATCCATGTAGGGTTACCACATTTCTAATAGTGACCAGCCATCACTAGAAATATTTAAATAATTCACCTATATATTATGTATCTATAAAAAAAACTTAAAACTATTAAAAAAACATCACATATAGTATAAATTTAAATCATGTTATGAATATTTAATTATTAAGAAAATGGTAATTTGATTGTATAATTTTCCTTCTGCTAACAATGTTTGAAACTGTCATAATCCTCCTTATATCTGTATGGATCAAATATTTTGTGTTTAATTTGATAGTATTCTCATATAATTTTTCAAATATTTCATTCATTATATTAATATTAATTTTTATTCAAGTAATGTCAATCTTAGGATTTATCATTTTCATAATTGCCTCATGCCCATTTTTATTAGCTGCATTCGAACATTTTACCACTAGGTTAATGATGGGGATAGTTGTGGCCAATTGGTAGAAATTAATTGAATTAGTCACCATTTATTCCTCCAAATTTTAATTTCAAAGACATATTTCCTTACCAAAGAGAACCTTCCTCACATTCAACATTCACATCATGCACTCCAATTTCAAATTCCTTAAAAAATTATAAGGATTCTACATGTAAGATTAACATCAACCCCATGGTCTTGTAAGTTTATTGGTATTATATATGGATAAAATGTTTCCCAATCATATACATCAGGTAAGTGGATAATTCATCCTTATAGGCACATATTAGTTAATGAAAAAAAAATCTATGAAATGGTAATGAATTTTAAACATGACAAATCATAATAAGCTTTATTTTCAAAGGCCACTACTTTGTGCCTTTGATATGTGAATTGCTTTAAAGATTGTAATGATTTTTTTTAAAGTGTTAAAATTAGGGTATTATAATATAATAAATATATAATGTAAGGACATGATCTTAGTGAATGTCAATAAATGTAAATTAAGATGGAATGAACATGATAAAAAAATCCAATTTTTTAGATATAAACAATTTCTTTAGAGTTTTGTGTATTTGGTACTGTTATCATTAATTTATCCTAATGGAATAACCTAATTTATAATAACAAGGGATTTCATATATTTAAACTTTTAATAAATTTGTAATTTATAAAATATAATACACAAGTAATATATATTGGAAAAATCACAAGAACCATGGTGGAAATATATCCCACAAGAATGAACATAGCTTAAAATCGAATGCAACATCATCTATATTTTTATACAATCTCAAATATTTAATATAAAGGCAAATAAATAAAAAAATAGTCTCATCAAAGAATGGAAATACAAGTGCTAACACTAATGTAGATATTAGAAGAATGGCTCTAATCATCATAAAAAACATGTGTGAAAATTGTGTAGGAAAATCATACTTGTAAAAATAATTTATATGAAATTAATATTGATATAATTTACAGTTTTTAAATCTATTGAATATAGAGACCATATTTTGTAACTGAAACCCAAATCAAAACATCTGTTACTATTTTACAATGTGAACATTTAAAAGTTATAGTTGATGTAAAATATGAAAGAAATGTTTGAAGGTATAATATTCTAAATAAATACTAAATTTGTGAGGAGTTTTGAAATTGGATACAAACCCAAGGGATTTGAATTTTAATAGTTCTCCATGGTAAATTATTACTTTATATAATTACCCAATATTCTTGTCATCTTTTAAGATTAACTTATGAAAATAGTGATTATTATTATTGTAGATGTATTCATGTATAGATGCATTATACACATGTTTTATTGACTTTTTTACCATATGTTAGGTATTAATTAATTCATAAATAAAAATGGCATTGGGATAATGATTTATCATGGATATTGGCTCAAACCTAGTGAATATCCCCATGTGATATTAACACTTTTTGTTATCATTTAAATTATTATTTTAATTATTGAGTTTTTAAATTATTGTTATTATAATAATATTATTATTACATTGGACACATTAAATAGGCAAAAAAGTGAGTGTGTTATTAGGCATGTAGATAAAAATAGAACATTGCATTTTTTAACTTCAAATGATTTAAGGGACTAGAATACAACCATTGCTAAAAATAGAAAATTGATGTCACATTATTATTTTTAAATATCTCATACAATAAATACAATATTTATAAATTAATTATCTAATCATTAATAATTAAATGGAATATTTTATAGTAGCATCCTCAAGAATATTTTAACATTCTTGGATGCTAAATTTCATATTTTTTAGAATAATATATCAAAACAACCTTTTTGATTGGCTACATAAAAAAATATTTAAGTGAGATCTATAGTACATATTAATAACATTATTTAACACACCTAGTCCACAAACATTTTTAATATGTGATGTTCTAAAAAAAAATCACGTGTTTTTCTTGAAGACCTTGAGTTTTGATAAGTATTATACCTTATTTATCAATATTTCATGGAGGAAATTTTATAATTGCACTAATGTATTAAAGGAAGCTAACATCATGTCCACTATATTTTTATTAGCCTCCATGAACATGTTGCACATCCAATATTGGATTAACACATGTTATAACCATCTTTTCAACCTAATTTTAAACCTACCAAACTATGGTTTGTTCTCCAAGATCCATATTGTTCCATTTGGATAATTGATGACCTTTTCATTCTAAAAATCATCTATAACAAATGAATAATCCATTTTATATGTTATTTTTTATGCCTGAATAATTTTCCATACATACAGAGCATGTTCTAATAGATAATAATTGATCCACTCCATAGATAAATTGCTTATGTTTCTTAAAAAGGTTTGAATTAAATTTATTGTCAATAAGCATATTTTTATATATATTTTTAGCGGTATGAAATGGATAATCAACATGCATTTCCTTTACAAGGAATGGAGAATCAAAAACCATTTCCTTTTATATATTATCTAATGTTTGAGATATTTTCCAATTATTTGAAGTTGATGTGCATTTACCTGAAATTCTAAACATATCACTTGTGTGGTTTCAAGGGTTAGGTTTAATATTCATTTAAGATCCACATAATTATTGATTTGTAAGTATATTTACTTCATTTGCAACAAAAAAAGGTAATTGGATTCTTGAACAATTATTTGTTATCATATGTATTTATTGATATTATCTTTTTTTGTTTGGTATTGACAACTTTTGTCATGCCCTCTTTTCTATGTTTCCCTTTTCTAACTTTATTGTTGATATGGACAATATTTGTAAATAATATTTTTTTAATTATGGGTGACTCATGGAAATTTTCAATTTTTATTCAATGGTTAAGATGTATATGGTTTTGATTGATGTTATTGTCATTTTGACTATATGGTGCCTCGTCAAATAGTAAACCTCTGTTAAGGCACACAATATTCTTATCTGGATAAAATAAATTGAGAGTCTATATTGAGGAGGTATCCCTATGTTTTTCATCATATTTTATCATGTAGATTTAATCCATTTCAAGTAGCCTTATTATAGTCAACCAATCTAGATTATGGTATATTTTCAAACCTATAGTAATGTTAGTTTTATTTATATTTTGCACATGTAAGTATATCTCCTACATCACATATAAGTTTATCTATTTAAGTATGTTTTGAAGATAATATTTAACCATGAAAATTATATAGAGAGTTTGACATGTTTCATAAACTATTGTGTTTCATTGGATAATAATGAGTGCATGTAATATATTGTTGTGTCTTGATATCTTTATCATAGTTGTTAGTGACATTTTTATTCTTGTAAACTCATATTATTACCATAAGAGTAGCTTTTGTTTTATTTACATGATTTCCTACCTTATTTATAAACCCTCTATCCATGGTATGTGTGCATGATGATTTAATTCACTTTAATTAACTATCTATAAATAGTTTATTAATGTTTTAGTTATAATAACAAATTATATTTGGTATTTTTTGATTTCATTGAAATTTCATATTATTCCTATCTCTCTATATCTCACACATAAATGTGATATTTATATATATACATACCCAATGATTATTCATGATCTCATTATATGTATTATAATTAGCTTATATAGTTATTGTTCTTGATTATTAGGATAAAGAACATGATTATTAATTATTTTATATTTAATGTATAACTTTGTACATACTAGCCTTGCAATTATTTGACTTGATTTTTTATAATTCATGTAGTTTTCCATGATGTCTTACATTATCATATCCTCGTATGTTATTGGTCACTACTTTAATGCCTTTTCATGTGCTAGTAAAATGTGTACTACTACAATGATAGGGAGAAAATAAGGATAATGATGCTCTTTTTGGTTATCCTCGGGGTCACAGGGGAGCATATGGTTATGGGTCCATTATTTACTCCACTCATATGTTCTTTAAATATCAATATGCATATTAAAATTCTAGTCTTAGAAGATGATAATCCTACTTAGGATAAGAGAAGATATTAGATATTAAAGATGAACACCCTACTATGAGTTTTATTTGGACTAATTTCACTTATAAATGAGCATTTAGGAGTCTTAATTAAAAAACTGTTAGGTCTAGTAGATGGGTATCCCACTACAAGTTGTAATTTTTGTTTTACTTGTTGATAGCAATGGCATCCCAAGTAGAATATATGATAGCTCTAGTAGATGGTTATCCTTCTAAGAGTTGTATTTCTTGATTTAAATTTTGATAGTGAATGGAATCCCAAGAAGAATAGATGTTAGCTCTATAAAATGGGTATCCTTCTACTAGTTTTTTTTTTCATGTTTTACTTGTTGATAGTGATTGGGGTCCCATATAATTAGATATGGGTGTTCTAATTCTACATAAACATTAGATATATTCATATTTATCTTATTGTGACTCATTAGGGAGGTATACACTATATTTTTAGAAGATTATGGACATGGTTGATATAATTTTATCATAATTTCACCATATGATTGTCTATGCACATAATCAAAAGATTTGTATAACATGATTAGCTATTTAAAAGGTTAAGTTTCATTATTATTTTTTCAATATCATGTTTTTATGTATGTGTGTGTGTGTACACACACACACACACACACACACACACACACACACACACACACACACACACACACACACACACACACACACACACACACACACACACACACACACACACACACACACACACACACACACACACACACACATCATATAATTAGTTATCTAACCATGAATGAATATATGTGTTAGTGTACAAAGGACATGGTATTTTTGACCTCTCATATAGTGGTTGACTCAATATTTTGAATACTAATAGACATAATTGATTTCCTTTATATTTTTTCTCCATGTGGATTGGTTATGGCCAAAGTTTAAATATTTTATATACCATTTTAGTTATTTAAAAATGTTAGTTCATAATTATTATATTATTAACTTGTTTATATATACTCCTTGATGGGTCAAAGAATAATATTGTCCCATTAGCTGGGAAAATATATTTCCTAAAATTATTAAAAATTAAATATTAAAAAATATAAAATAATTTTTAAAAAATTAAAATGATATATGCACTACATCCTTGTATTTATAACCTAAAACATATTTATTTGATTAATATCAATGATCCAAACCCAATATATTATGAGGAGATATTGGAAGTGTATGTGGCCTCTTTATGCCAAAAAGTGGGAGATAGAATTATGTTTTGACATAGATATTATATTTATAACCTTATATGTCACCTATGTGTATTGAGCACCCATTACAAGTACAACCTAGAGCCAAATATATGATTCATTTTGCATATAAGAATGATTGTTTTGTGCACGTGATATTTTATGGAGCCATGATAGGATTCAAAAAATTCTAGGAAACTTTTTTGAGATAAAATGTTATATAATTATTACTATTTCATGAATATTTTGATGTTGTAATGATTGTGCAGGTGATAAATATTATCATTCTATCTATGGCCTCATCTTTTTATATCTTAATAGCTATTATATTATGATCATTGTATTTCTTTATATCTAAATCATGGACATGGTTATACTTACAAAGTAAATATGGTGGATATAACCCAAATTCATACATATGATTCATTATGTATGAAAGAATAAGTGTTTATGTTAGATTTCTTAGAAATCACTTTGAAGTATGATGTTATGTGAACATTAATATTATTAATTTTATTATTGTTGAAATTTTTTCCACCATTGGTAAAACTTACTTATATACAAGTTTTAAATAAGACTCAATTCATGTAGTGAATATTAAAAAAGGTCTAAAAAACATCAAAAAACTTTCATCCTTCCAAAAAAATTATCATTAACATCTCACAAGTCCATATTTTGACAAAGGTTTCTTTTATTCCTCTAACTACCTTTTTAGTTACAAATGAGTGAAGGCAATTTTCAAATGATCGGTATGCGAAAGTGAATAATATATGGTACAAATGGTATTATGTGGAGTTTGGGGACCTTATGAAATAAATATTGCATAAATTTTTTTAGGTAACATTTGCTTAAATTTATGAATAATCATTAATAATAATAGGTGATCTAAATCCCTTATTAAACTCTAATGGATTAGTTTTAAGTGATATAATTAATTTTTTTATTTATTTGTTCAAAAATAAGAGTGTGTGAGATATGTTGTGGAATAAATGACCTAAGCAAGAGAGATAGTTAGAAAAGGCAATTTTGAGAGGTTTAAAAGATTGGTTTAACATGTCCAATGGTTGGAATGTTGAGATGAGTTATTAAAGGTAATAATTAAAAAATAATTAGGTATTTATGACACATAAAACTCAAGGAAATGGAAAAATTAAAACATATAGGCATTCAAAAATGAAATTGTGCAAGGTAGGAAACACCAAAAAGTGTATATTTTGAGTTTTATTAAATGAAATATTGTTAAATTTAAAATAAAAGTATTTTTTGATATATTTTAATGTTTATAATTGGTTTAATTTCATTATTATACCTTATTATACATAAATTACAAAAATACATGTCTGATCATGAAGGAAATCAGGGTTTCTTAAGTCCAAAAGAGCATAAAATGGCTTTTTTTGGAGTTGTATATGGAGTTTAGAGCTGAAATTTTGTTTGAATGTATATGACAGTTTTTATTATGTTAAAATCATATTTTTTTATCATTTTATAATAAAATAATTTAAATTCATTGATTAAAAGTTTTCATAGTGCATTCAAGAAGCTTGTCAAAACCACAAAAGTTGGGCATATCTAGAAGAACCAGTATGCAAAATTGTGATTTTCATCATAAAATTAATAATTATAATATATATTATATGAATAATTAAACATAAAAATCATTCTCTATATCTAAATTATATGCCTTCCTTTTGGTAAAATTTATCAAATGTCAAGTCAACAACAAAAGTATTCAGTTATCCTTAGAAAAGTGGAGTTGAAGACATGCAACAATGGAGATGTTGAGTTCAAGTCTTGCTTAAGCTTTCAATCAATATTTTAGTGTAATGGACTCCTTATAAGTTCATCATGCAATACACATACTTATATGCCCCCCTTTGGTCTAAGTTTATAAAGTTAAGAACTTAAAAATATATACAAGTTTCATGTGAGATAACTGAAGTCAAACTCCATATTAAAAGTGAGATAACTGAAGGCAAAATCCAAGTTGAAAGTCAAGATAAATAAAATAAAAACTTTAAGATGAAATAAAATTAGTTGAACTTAAACTTCAAGATACATGAAATTTTAAAAGGAGTTAACTGAATATCAAAAGGAGTTCAATACAAGTTGTAAGTTCAATAGGAGTTAATTGAAGATCTCTTCCAAGACTAAAGATAATCAAAGCATACATAAAAAATATTTTAATTTTCAAAAACTAAAAAAATATTATCTCCATAATTAATACACTTTAATTTAATGAATTAATGTTTAAACTCCTTAAAATTTCTACGTAGTAATTTGGAAACAAGTTTTAAAGGTGAAATTAAATTTTTAGTTGAACTAGGAGGGAAGTTCACTTACATGTGGGCTCATCTCTATATTCTTATATTATATTTATCTTCTTATCTTGTATATATTCATTCATTTTTGAATGATTATGAGGAGATTATGATTTTGTCTTACCAAAATTTTGCCAAAATTTGTACTAATTCATCTTTAAAGCAATAAAGATATGAATTTTCCTCCATTTTTAGGTTGTTAATGAAGTGTGTTCATAATATTCATTGATGAAACTTAGTGAATGATTAATTTTCCTATGTTTATGTCTAAATTTCTCTCCTTTATGCAAAAATGAGATTTATTTTATGTCATATAATGTGTCTAAGTCTGATTTCTACCTATGTTCATTCTTTTCAAGCTAGTGTGAGTGTCTGTCAAGTCCTTTGTGTGAATTACTAATTCAAGAGCCATTGTATGAAGATAGATTGAATGCATGAAAGTTATTAATATTCCAATGTGTATAAATTATATGCATAATTGACCTTAACATTGGTATATTTCCCTAATTTTTAGTTTTTATTTACATTTAAATTCTAGCATTGCTCTTTTTACCCTTTTCATAGTCAAGAAAACACTTTCTTAAAGAGTTTAGTGACTTGTGTGTTATTGTACTAAATGGAACCATCCTTTCATTTATATATTCTCTCCAACATAAGGTCATGAAAAACATTGATAGTTTACATTGTATCATTAGGAGTGAGAAAAAACACAAGTTCTTGCAAGATGCACTTCTGAGTGATAACAATTTCTAGCAAGCCCAGTGGGGCTATAACTCAAGAAGATTGCTAAATATTAGTGTACTTTTTAATTTTTTTTTATAAAATACATTATTCAAAAACTTTTCATATGGTGACCCAAAATTATATAAATATAGTTTAAGTAGTCTGAGTGCTTAAAGAGCATCAATTGGTATATATCAAAATCTTCCATTTTGTGAAAATGTAACTTTTGTACCTACATATCCTTCATATCAAGCTAAAGATATTTATGGTTTCACCTCAAGTAACCCTAAATCAATAATATTTTAGTATTCTCATGACATTTACCCCCATACCCTCCCTACTAATATTTATAATCAACCTTGACAAAACAATGTTCTTTCTAATTAGCCTGAAAAATGTATGCAAGAGATAAGACTTGAATTTGAGAGATAATGTAAGGAGAGTGATAGGGAAGAGGAATAAAATATGTATCAATAAAATCATACATATAAATCCTATATACATCATCAAGAGATTGAATCATTTGTGGGATATAATGAGGATAAAATAAAACTAATACAACAACTACCCATGATAGTACAAAGAATTGACTCCAAAATCCCTGGAAACAAGAGGAATAAGAACCCCTTGAAGCTTCAAGATAGTCTACTTGCTTCAAAATTATGGTTCTAAGGAATCTTAATCCTATGAAATATTATATTCCTATGTAATATTTAATCATTATTACCTAAGATTCTAAGGCCATTCCATCTCAGAAACCTTCTTGCACCAAGACCCTTGGTTATGTCATGCCTAATATTAAGAAAAAGCCTTATCCTATGACAATCCAAAATTAAGATATGGAGAACGTTGTATAAGTTCAACCAAGAAAATTTACATGTTTATTGAACCCCTCATCTAATCTTTAATTTAAATTTATGTATGAAGTTCAAGATTAATAATGTGAGAGGTTGTTTTTTGAGTGGAAAGAGAAGTATGAAACGTTGAATCATGAAGCCCTAACATAACTTTCTTTACCTTATTTCAAAAAAATATTGAATGAAACTATTAATTTAAAATATCAAAGTCTTCTTCATGCCTCTTTGATCCCAAAACCCATTCAAGATAAATCCACAATGAACTATTTTATTATGCCATTAAATGGAACATCTTTCCTTCCCACCATCTGCCTTTTTGAAAGAGGACCTTTTGTATGGAAGGTAAAATAAGAACATCCAAGTGAAGAGGATAATTTATCAATAGAATATGATCAAGATTTGGGTTGGTCAAATGAGATTCAATTTAGTATATAAAAATATCATGTTGCATCCCTTGAGGAGAAATAAAAATATTTAGAATTTTTAGTTCAAGTTAATCAAGTTACATATGCATTGGGGATTGTAATCTCACCAATCAAATTAGGAGTTGATAACCCTCAAGAAAAGACAAATTTTTATTCTCAAGTTATTTTTTTCCTTTAAATTGATGATCCTCTCCATTTCTATAAACATGAATTTGATGAGACACAAGAGGACCTAATTGATGTATAAGCTAATGAAAGGAAGTTTGAAGAATTTTTAGAGGTAATTGGATCATGTTTCAATCTTATTTAAGGAGAATATGGGTTGGAAAATATAGAAGAGGGAAGATTTGGTAATCAAGACAACATGTAATAAAGAGTTAGTCCTTCAATTCTAAAAATTTAAGAGGTAATTCCACTTAATGATGACTTATTTGATGTTCTTAAGGAAGGGTATCAAACTTTAAATCAGTTTTCATACTTTTTTTCACTCTTGGAAGATGAAATATACCTTCATTAGCCTCAAACTCTTAAGAAGCAAGATGTATTTCCTATTGAAGCCAATCCTATAAGTATGCCATAAGGTCCATCTCATTTTATTTAGTTTGAGAATCCATATTATAAAGAGGTACATGTTGGTCATAAGGAGAAGATTATAGAGCTACATATTACCAAAATAACATGCCCTATCATCTATATATCCCAAACAGAGGCTAACAAAGAAAATCCACTACCTATCATGTTTATTTTAGAATATGGAGAAGAGCATAAACATGTTCAAAATCATCCCAAATGAATACTTACATTTAATCATGTTTTAATAAAAGTAGAGGAACTGTATAATGTTTATTTTGAAGAATAAAAAGATGTCATGATCAACATATAGTTATCTCTATTCCATTCTATCATGAATTCCATAAAGTTTGATAGTCACATGAGCTTGGTAAATAAGTGTAGCTACTTTTCACTATTATTTAATTTTTTTGTGTAGGGGGTGTCTCTAGTTGTTAAATTAGGTGAGTATAGGTTAGATTATTATTTTTACTTTTCACATTTCTCGAAGCGCTATATCAAACATTTTTTAGTTGGTAGTTTTTCTAGTTTTCAATTCAATAAGTGATTATGAACAAGAGTTTTAGTTTTTTGAGGGAATTTTTAGGTTCAAATTTTGTGGTATTTTTATTAATATATTACCCAATGTATATATATACTGGTCTTGATTTTTTAGCATGCAAACATCCCAATAAAGTCACTAAGAATGTTGACAATTTTGCCACCATTGGTCAAAGTTGCTTATGGAAAGTTTTCAAGGAGACTCCATTCATGGTGAATATTAAACAAAATTGAAAAAAAAAAAATCATACAACCTTCATAAGCAAGAAACCATGCTAAGGAACATGTCACAAGTCCAAATTTTGACAAAAGTGTTTTTTATTCCTCTAATCAACATCTAGTTGTAAGATAGTAAAGATAATTTTCAAATACTCAGTACATGAAAGTGAAAAAGAGTTTTTTAAAATTTTATTAGGGGAAGTTTTGGGCCCCTATTAACTCAAGATTAAATTAAATTTTTTTATGTTACATTATCTTAACTTTATGAACAATCGTTAAGAAGAATATGTGCTCTAAAACCCTTCTTAAACCCCAATGACTCGATTTTAAGATATATAATTATATTTTTGAGTTCCTTGTTAAAAAATAATTTTTTTGTGAGATATTATGAGGTATAAATTACCTTAATAAATTTATTTCAATTAAAATTTCTTGATAAATAATGAATAAATATAAAGGTATAGGTATTAGGGTTTTAAGTAAATAAGAGAGAGAGCTAGAAAAGGCATGTTTTGAGAGGTTTAAGAGATTGATTGAGAACATAAAATTATTGTAATGATTATAGAAGTTATTTAGGTTAATAATTGAAAAAAAATATATGTACTTAATCCTAATAAAACACAATAGAATGGCAAAACTTAGAACAACATGCATTTAAAATGGAAATTATGCAAGCTAAGCAACACCAAAAAGTGCATATTTTATGTTTTATTAAATAAAATCTCATTAAATTTTAAATGTAAGTATATTTTGATGTATTTTAAGGTTTAAAATTATTTTAATTTATATAATTTACTTTATGAGAGATAAAATTCTAAAATATAGGTCTATCCATGAAGGAAATTAGGCTTTCTTGAGTCCAAATTAACATAAAATAGATTTTTTTGGAATTACATATGGATTTTGGAGATAAAAATTTATTTGAATGTATGTGATGCCATGTTTATTATGATAAAATATTTTTTATACTCTTTTTATGAAAAAAATATTTTAAATGGAAAACATTATATGTTCTCATAGGGCATTCAAGAAGCTTGCCAAAGTAATGGAAGATGGGCATATCCAGAAGAAATAGTATGAAAAGTGTTGATTATCATCATAAAATGAATACTTATCATATATATTTCATGGATAATTAAAAATAAACATGCTTCTATTTATCTAAATTTTTCTCCCCCTTTTTCTTTTAAAATTTAGAAAAGGTCAAGTCAACAATAAGAGTATTTAGTTAGCCCTAGAAAAATAGAGTTCAAAACATGCAAAAGTGGATAAGTTGGGTTAAATTCATGGTTAAGATTTTATAAAATATTTTCATGCAAGGTAATCCTTATAATTTAAACACATAATATCTTTCCTATTATTCCCCCCTTTGGGATAAATTTAAAATGTCAAGAAATCAAACATGCATGTAAGTTGCATGTGAGATAACGAAGTCAAACTCCAAGTTGTAAGTGAAATAAATGAAGACAAAATCCATGCTAAAAGTCAATATAATTCAAAGTCAAATACAAGATGAAATAAAGGTAACTTAATTAAAAATTCAATATGCATGGAAATTTCAAAAGGAGTTAACTAAAGATCAAAATGAGTTCAATACAAGTTACAAGTTCAAGAGGAGTTAACTAAAGATCTCTTCAAGATTAAAGATAATCAAAGCATGTATATATAATATTTGACATTAAAAAAATAGAAAAATAATTATCTCCATAATTACTATGCCATACTACAAGTAAATAATGTTTGAACTCCAAAAGTGTTATGTAGCAATTTGAAAGGGAGTTTTGAAAGGGTAATTAAAATTTTAGTTGAACTAGGAGTGAAGTTTATTTATATGTGGACTCATCGCAACCTTATTATCCTCTATATCTATCTTATTTTTTATTTGTGATTTCATTTTTGAATGATTATGAGGATATTATGTATTTAGAATATTTAAAATCTTCCAAAATTTATACTACCTCACCGTTTAAGTAATAAAATGCTAAATTTTGCTTTATTTTTAGGTTGTTAATGAAGTGTGTTCTTAATATTCATTGATGCAACTTAGTGAATGATTATTTTCCTATTTTAATATATTAATATCTCAAATTTATATAGAAAATGATAGTTATTTTAGGTCATATAAATTGTCTAACTCTAATTTGTACCTAATCTAAAATTGAATTCAAACTCTATTCATTCCTTCCAAGCTAGTGTGAGTGTCTGCCAAAACTTTTATGTGAATTACTGATATAAGAGACATTGTATGAAGATGAAGTGAATGCATGAAAGTTATTAATCTTGAAAAATGTGTCATGTATAAGCATAATTGACCTTAAAATTGGTTAATCACCCCAATTTTAGGTTTTCATTTCCATTTTCAATTATAGCATTGTCCCTTTTACCATTTTCCTAGTCAAGAAAACACTATCTAAGAGAGTTTAGTGAGTTGTGAGTGAGTTTAATAAATGTAACCAACCATTCATCTATATATTATCCTAGACATAAGGTCACAAAAACCTTGGAGAGTTTTCAATGTATCAATAGGAGTGATAACAGAGCATAGGTTCTTACAGGGTGCACTTATAAGTGATAAAAATTACTAATTATGTGATTGTTTTTATGGATATAATTAATTTTAAAATGACATAATTTATTATTGAAGGAAGGGAAAGGAAAATAGGTGACCATTAAACCAACCTTCATAACCTAAACTAGCTTATTTTAGAGGATTTCAGAATATGTGTCTTGAATTGTGGGTGCTATCTTGACTTATGTTAAGGTTTTTATGTATCCTTGGGACTCCTTCTTTGAACTTATGAAGTATGGACACCTTGATTCAAAAATTTTATAATAATTGATCCTTAGGAAAATAAACCTAGAGATAACCCTTTTCCATGTCAATTTTTATATTTATAAAAGAGGTAGAATTTACAATATTTAAAAATGATTTTTTAATAACTCATTGGCCAAAAATGAGGTCTCATTGATAGTTGAACCTTGAGGTAATTTTTTAATTCTTTTTAATTCATAAAATAATTTTATTTAAACATATCCTAGGAATAAGAGTTGTGTCCAAGAGTGTACACTTGTACCACTTAGAGAGGTTATAAAATACAATAATCCTCTTCTTTCTTAAGTAGTAATTATTTAATTATTTTACATCAATATGGATGGTATAATAATTTTGGGGGAGAATTAAAGTAGAAATTATAAAAATTCAAAAAGGATATCCAGTTGAAGGAAAACTTCATATGTTTTAGGACTTAAGGTAAGCACTTGGCAGCTTAGCGAATGTGTTATAGATTGTTTTTCATTATTCTTGAACACCTATAGGTTCCTTGATGGTTTCATTTAGTATTGTCTTGTTGGAGTTTAAATTATGTTTGTACATGGATATATATGCTAAAATATTCTTTCCTTTAAAGTGATGTTCTACCCATCTTTCCCAGGATACTTAAGACCTTTGTTAATAATATTATGTATTACTTGGCTTGTTTAAAATATAATTGTCTTACATATCTCTTTTTGAAACACCATGACTATTTATAAAACTATTTTATGGGTCACCTCTTCAACTTGGGGGATGATGAGCATCTTACACACATGATGACATCATAATGCTAGGAGGTGAGCCTTTTCTGCTTCTATTTGTTATGTTTACATTTTTACAATAAAGATTTTTTTTATGAGGAAAGGAATTTTTCTTGGATTTTGTTGTGGAAATGCACACTTCTTGTTGGATGAAAAAAATCTATTTTTCTGAGTACTTGTTAGATAAAATAAGGAATTTTATTATGTTTTTGTTGAGATTATATTTTTTTATGTTAGGAAAATCAAATTTATATTTATTTTACAAAAATAAATGAGTGTTTGAGTTATGTTCCTAAATGTTAAATTATGTTCTTATAATAAGTTTATATTTCCCTGAGGGGATTTGTCCCTGAATATGATCTTACATGCATGTGTTATTCTTCATTGTAAAGAGAAGGGGAAAAATTTTATAGAAAAAAAAGTATTTTAATGTTATTAGCATTATTGACTTTTGAAACCTTAAAACTATGATTTGCTTGTATTTTGAAAGTTATGATAAGGAAATATGTATTTATAAACTATTGTAATTTGTTCTTGGTGCTACTTTTTAAATTATTGATTTAACCTTTTAGGGTTTTACACAAGTGGTCCCTATGTTTGGTTAAAGGCATGAGATGTCTAAATTAGTTAAATGAATTTTAATAATTAATTACTAATTTGTTATAGAATTTAAGCTTATTTGAATTTTTAAAAATAAGAATAAATAGGTATAAATATAGACTTATATGAAAAGTGATTGTAATAGATGATCTAGGTTATAAAAATTGAGTTTTAGATAGTTTTGAGTGTTGTCAACATGATTCTAGGATATATTAGCTCACTCTATAGTAGTGACCCACCTAGATAAGAGTGTTATGTTGGCGTAGTATCCTCAAAGTAGAGATAGTGTCCCATTTGTAGGAATGTTCCTATATGATAGGAACACATATACCTATGTTTTAAGGTCCTGTTCTTGCCTACACAAAACTTGGATCTCTGTGTTGTGCCTAGAAAACTTGATTTAGTGTGTAAAACCTAATCCTCCTTGTAAGTATGTCATGAAAAATTATTATTTTTTCATTAATAGGATAGTCTAGACATCCTTAACACACCACTATGAAGAGAGTTTACTACATAGCAATAATCTGAATAAGGATCAAGCCTGATGTAGTTCTCCCACATAATACTTGATGCAAGTGAAATTGAATGCTAGACGAGAGTTCAATTAGATGCCTTGAATGTAATTGAGATTTGAAGTCTTTGAAATCTAAGTCTAGGGATACTATAGATGGTAGTAGGTAGAAGTATGGAAGAATATGGATCAAATACCATAATTTTCTCAACTTGTCTTTTATTTGGATAGATTTTGCATCTATTTTCTATCTAGTCAATAAGGGTAAAATTGACTTGTATTTATATAGATCAATAGCTTGTGTGGATAATAAAATGTGCTTTGGCTAACCTTATGAGTGGCACACATTTGAAAAAGAGTCTGTTATGAAGAGTTAGGTCTAAAGATAGTAGCACATAGCCAGGGATACTAGCACCATGTGGCTTTAGTGTCCCAAATGTGATGTTAATGTCCTATTGGAAGACTATTGAGCAAGTTGGGTTGAGATCTGAGAAAATAGTCCTAGGACTTTGGTTTGGTTGACTATAGAGGTCTTTGGTCTACACAATAATTGTAAAAGTGTGTCTAAGTATATAGGATAGGTCTATGGCAAGGCTAGGGATAGGCTAACTCAAATGACACTCTTATCATCCAACTACCTCTTTTAGGTGATTACATTTCCCCCCTTATGGTATAAATGTAGGAAAGTGAAATGGCTAGAATAAAATAAAAAATCATACTTGGAATTACCTTGGAAGTGAATCCCATGTAAATGAGTCTGAGTAAGTGAATATAGGTATGTGTATCTAAAACATGATCTAAAGTAGTGACCTTCAGTGAAACATGCAAAAATTAGTCCTTACTTAAGATATGATCAAAATCAAAAGACTATGCTAAATTAATGTAATTGAATAAAGCTGAGTAAATAAAGAGGAATATAATGAATACACCTCATTGGGTACATAACCCAATGAATTAACCTAGCAAAAAACTATGTATGTGATTATATATAATGATTATATCATTGAATAGTATAGATTGAGTTTATGGTTTACTCAATCCTCATATGGGTGGCTCAAAAAATCAACCTAGTTTTGAATCCATCATTGCCCACCCTTGTTGATCTATGAATAGCTTAGATAAGACTATAAGTGTGTCTAACCCTTATGAGGGTGGCTCAAGAACTCAATTAGGTAATAAATACACCATTTCCCACTCAATTAAAGTAGATTCATATACAACTAAACTATGTAAAGTGTTTAAAGTATCTAATTGAGTGTAATATAACTATCTATGTGAGCCCTGTGACCACTCAGGTATATTAAGCAGATCTAGGTCACTTAGGAATGCCAACCAATACATATGGAATAAGGCATGAATCTAATAATAAACTAGAATGTGATAGTAAGTTTAAATAATGAGATAGAGTTTTCCATTCCATCTAATCAACTTGTGTGTAGCTGAGTATATAGAAACTATATGCCATGCACATGCCCCCAAATATGGTATTTGAGTATAATCTTCTTGAAGTATGTAATAATTGAATGCATATTACTAAACTAAATGTGGGATTGATCATGACACACATGATGCCCCAAAATCTGATTAACTAGTGTGAATCTGAGTAAAATCTACACATAGCTATAAAACATATGATTGCATCTATACAAATATATAATGTACCTAGTGTACTTGTATGAATGATATAGATTATCTTAAATTTGGGTCTACTAGACAATAGTGCCCTATAGTGGATAATATCACCCTATGGTGCTTGTGCCCCAATCTAGATGCTAATATCTGATTTATTAGTGATTTGGACAAAATTTTGAGTCCCTATTATGTTTTGTGTCTACCCTATATCTGATGTATGAAACTACTCCTATGTTCTAAAATGTATGTGAATAACAAAGTAAGAGATTGATCTATGTGACAAACCCATATGAATTCCCTCTCTTTTGAGGGTTGTTGTGAAATCTATGTAAGAGCTTCTCCATAAATAAGTAGCTATTTAAAATGTGTTAACTAGAGCATGTGCATGATATTTAAATATAATGTACAAATATAACATTATAATGGAAAATTATTTGAGCATTAGTAAGTAATGTAATATGTATGTTGTAATCTAGCATTGTAAAAGATGTCAAGATAGATGTAATCAATGTGTATAACTTCAAAATTGAGTAACTACCTAGGGATATAGGGCATGATTTCCATCATGGATATGAAGTAGTAAGGGTAGATTCATGAGGTTCCTCATCACATTGAAATTTTTTGTGTGTAATAATAAAATACAAGTGACATGGTTAGAATCATACATACAAGCACATGAGTTACACAAAGGGAGGCCAAGGGCCCAAAATAAAAGGGACATGCGTACATTATTATATAATAGTAAATGATGTCATGGAGGTGTCTTGGTGAGTGTATTAAGTGATTAGATAGCCTAAGTGACAATTAAAAATTATGCAATGTGTTTGTCCTAGTGTTATTAAAGGAGGCTTTGTTGATATTTAGTTTTGTCATGGCTACATATTTTCAAGGATGAGTATGGAGTATTGAGCATGTGAATGGGGTCATAAAAGAGGTTTTATATGCTTTGAATTCTTGTGTTCATGAGTGGAATTCATCCAATAGTCCATAGTTTTCATCTAGATAGTCTGGATCTAGTGGCAAAATATTTGAGTAGGTAGTTTGATGATGTCACCATTTCCACATGTGGATGATTTAGGGGGAGTTGGCCATATGGTTTTGATCACATTGGTCCCTATTTTATATTCATTAAATATAATTTTATTCCCCTAAGTGCATCAAAATATATACAAGTGCAAAGTTGGGCTCCTAGGCATTTTGAGAATGTTTTCCCATACTTAGCCACATTTAAAATGTGGTAAGAAGAGCTAAGTAAACATTTTGATGATGGAATATCTCACACATGTTGATGTTTTAGGATAAGGTGATAATATGGGTTTTTTAAATTTTTTTCTTAGTTTATTTTTGATAACTTTTAGGTCAAAAATTGAAGCAAGTCAAAATATATGCAAGTGCAAACTTGGTTTCCCAGGTAGTTTGTAATGTTTTCTAGACCATCACAAATCATCATGAAGACATGGATAAAATAGTAAGTTTTTGAATTTATTTTAGGTATTTTAAAGTTAAATAGTGGTCAAAAACTATCATGGAGATGTTTTCTATAATGTTAAGAATCTACCCTAAAAATTTAGGGTCTTGAAGTGTTGTCTAGCTTGAGATATAAATCTTCAATGTTAAACTTATAGACAATGATGAGATAGAGACTATCAAGTTTATTCACATTAAATAATGATTTCATTTGGTCTATAAAATCTGATGGTGTGTATTAAATCATAGATCTTGATCCTATGGTGCATATGAAGTCAACATGTCAACATTTCATGAGGGGCTACCAAGTGGCACAAGTGCATGGAATGATTTTAAAATGCTCAAAAGGCATATTAAGGTGCCAAGTGTCATGATATTGGGAGTTTTTATCTAGATAAAATGATGATCATTAGTATTTAAAGACCTGGTTGATCCATAGAGATCGACTGTGCATTTTTAGTCAATATTGCAAGGGTGCATGAGATGAGGTCAAAGTGACTGAAGTTTAACATCTAGATAGTAAAGTACTATGGGTTAAAGACTAAGCTCTTTTTAAGGAGATAAAGGGAGTGATTTTGTTCCAAATTTTTAGGAATAAACATGATTATTACAATATTTTGATGTTTAACCATGACCGTTTGAATTTGAATATTTAAATTTTGTAAAGGAAAAGACCAATGTCTAGTTTTTATGCCATATCTTTTAATCTATCTAAAATTTTATCATGGTATAAAAAGAAAAGTTGTAGAGGATTAAAAGGAAAATTTTAAAATATTAACTTTAAGGTCTAATAGTATGTTTAGTCAAATATATTGAGGTTTAAATTTGATTATGTTTTCATGTATGTCCTGCAAGTAACTAGGGAAGGATGTTCAAGATTGTATTGGTGTTGTTTCAATGTTTAATGATGAATTAGGTATTTAATAATGATTAATACTCCATTAATATTATTTCTATTCTTTATATAGTTTTAAAAAATCATATGCACTATGAACAAAGGTCTATAAGTTGACTATGTATTCGTTCATGGTGAATGTGTGCACAAAATATTTTTAAAGTAATTTGTGCTTTAGCATAAGTGTACTGTGATGGATATGGAAACTTAAAGAGGACATATATATATATATATATATATATATATATATATATATATATATATATATATATATATATATATATATATATATATATATATATATATATATATATATATATATATATATATATATATATATATATATATATATATATATTTTCATGGGTTTAGTAGTTGGAAAAAAATTATTATTATCTTATTTTTCTCATAGAAGTGTCAAGGAGCTGAATTAGTCTTCATAGGACCTAAAAGTGGCATAGGCCTATTTTAAAGTGAATTATGCTTAAGTGTGATGTATGTAATATTCCTTAAGGGTGAAGGAATTTTTTGTGGCTAAGAAACATATTGTTAATTCATGATATATATATATATATATATATATATATATATATATATATATATATATATATATATATATATATATATATAGTGAAATCAAAGATAGTGATTTCTATACTTGGTGTGGTGACTTGTGAGAGAGACTTGTACAAGGCTTGTGTAAGGAATATGATTTGAGGCAAAGAAGGAAGGACATGTAGTGTGCCTATTTATTGAGTTAATGAGAAGATTTTTTTTGACTATATATATGACCTATATGTCATGTTCTTAATTTTATAATATTTCTCCTGAAATTTAGGGATATGCAAAGAAGTTTGAGTGTGCATATGCAAATATATTGATGAGAAAGATTATGGCATGACTATATGAGAGGTTTTCATGAGATAAAAAGGGAATTTATGCATAGGTTACATACACATAAGGTGTTGAAGACATTAGTGCTAAGTTCAAGGTATTCAACTCAAATGGGTGATAAAGTAATTTATTTTCCTTAGGGGAAGTTGCTCCTTGTGAAACAAGTGCTTCACTAAAGACCTTTGGTCAAGAGGATATGATCAAGGTTTGCTAGTAAAAATGAGTTGATCATTCTCTTTTTTGTAATTTACTATAAGATACTAGTCCATGTGTTATAGACTTGAGAGTGGTTTTTATTCCCCATGAGGGTTTCCCATAAGAACTATGTATTATGTGTTTAATATTATATATGCATTGAATGAATGATCTCTCTATTAATGTTGCTTGATCAAGTTATTATATGTTTATTGGTTAATATTTTAAATCACTACAATTGAAATTGAAATATCTAGGCTCACTAGTTCACATCCCCCTTTTAGTGATTGTACTTATATCAATTAGTATCAGAGCTAGTCCTTTGGTAAAGTCTTAACAACTTTAAGGTGATCTAAGGTACAATATGGTTGGTCATTAAGGAGGTTTATCTACTAACCAAGCACTAATGTTCAATGGATCCCATTGTGATTTTTGGAGTATGAGGATGAGGCCATACATTATGTACCTAGGGTTTGATGTATGGAAATCAATTGTGGGTGGTTATGTTGCTCCTAATATTCCTCAATATAGTGCTATAGATAAGAAGTTATTTGAGAATAATTATAAGGCAATTAAGGTTATTAATTGTGGTCCTTTAGAGACCAAATACAAAAGGTAATCCATTATAAATATAGTAAAGAGATATGGGATAAAATGTAGATCATTTATGAAGGAGATTCAAAGGTCAATCTTGATAATTTGTAGACTCATAGAAGACAATTTGAAAGTATCAAGATGAATGAAGAAGATCCTATGGAATCCTTTCGACAAAGAGTTGATGAGATTGTGAACATCATCAGAGGTCTTGGAGAGAACCTTGAAGAGGATACTATTTTTTAAAAGGTATTAAGTTATCTATCCCCCAAATTTGATCTAAAATTATTTTATATATAAGAGAGTCATGACCTTACTTAGTTGAATATGGATCAATTGCATGGCACTGTTATTGCCTATGAGATGAGGAAGAATGATGATATACCACCAAAGAAGGAAGCAACATTAAAGATAGAGATGAAGCCAAAAAAGAAGTTCCAAGGTAAGGAACCCAATGAGGATGACATATTTGATATACATGAGGATGAACTAATTATTTTGATTTCAAGAAAATTAAAAATAGGTTCAAGCAAGTATAAGGGTAAACTACCCCTCAAATGTTTCAATTATGGTGAGATAAGACATTTTACTAACAGATGTCTTCATAATTATAAGAAGGATGATGATGAAGAGCATGATAAAGTTAATGATGATAGAAAGAGATATTTTATGTTTGATAAAAGCAAAAAGGGATTCAGAAGGTTTGACAACAAGAATAAGTACTCTAAGGACATGAAGAGTCTTTACACCAAATAATATTACAACTCATTAGATGAGAGTGAAGTTAGTGACTCTAAGTATGATCATGAAGATGATGGTCCTGCTAAAGATAGAGACCTCTTCATGGTTGAGGAAGGTAGTTGATCCTATCAAAAGGATTCTACTTGGAGTGATTCATATGATAATGAAGATGAGGTGGATTGTGAGACTGAATTGATGAATACTCTTAAAGAACTAAAGATTGAGAAGAAGATAAATATGAAGATGATATCTAAACTCATATACAATGATGAAAAAATTAGTTTGTATGCGGTAAGAATAAATGAAGATACCAAGGAGCATGAATATATAGTCAAACATCTTTGTTATCAATTGGAAGTCTTGTCTACAAGCCTGAAAGCTAAAGAAGATGAATGTTCAAGGTATGTAATTGAAAATGAGGAATTGAGATATGATTTAAAGAAGACACATAGTAATTTTAAGTCATTTATGATATTTTAAAAGAGATCAAGTGATCTAGATAATATTCTAAATGATCAAAATCATGCAAGTGATAAAATGGGTCTTGGATACAAAGAAGAACCTGAGAATTCAACTCAAGACAAGATAAAAACTAATGTGAACAAGAAAAATCTAAATTTGAAGACAAATCTTCAAAAAAGGAATGAAGGTGTTGGCAAAATGAAGACAAATCAGATCAGACAACCAAATGTCATGAGGTATGCAAGTTTCAATGGTTACTATTACACATGTAATCAATTTGGCCATAGGTCTAGAGAATTCAAGAGACCTATTATAAATGAATTTTCTTTGAACTATGATGGGGGTAATTATTAAAAAGGTGTAATAAATGTTGAGTGATTAAAATATCATGTTGTGGGACACTTTGTAAAATATTTTCCATTTAAGGTAAGGCAAGTTGAGTTTCCTTCAAGAAATATTGAGTGCTACAATTGTTATGAACTAGAACACATTGCAAGATTTTGTCCAAATCTGGTAAGATAGAATGAGCTTCTTGAAAAAGGTAATATTTGATACAACTATGAATAAAGAGGTCACATTGCTATATTCTTCAAGAAAAATTATACAAGTTAGAATAGGTTTAATCAAGCTCCAAGAGTACAAGGAATAAGGCAAGTTAACTCATGGAGACCAAAGGTGGTAAGTATGAGTCATGATGAGACTTTAGGTTTGAGTAATATATTTTCTATGGTGGATAATGCCATAGAAGGTAAAGAGTGCCAATGACTCTCATTGTTTGCTCATGTTGACAATAAAAAGACCAAGCTCAAGGAGAAGACTGAGGTGCCAGTTGAGGCTAGTTCTAAAGTGAGTATGCATCCAAGTGAAAATTATAATATTATTGATAAAGATTCATATAAATAACATCATTTTTAGTACCTATTGATGAGGTTCTAAGTTACAAGGAATATTCTATAGATGGAAAGGTTTGTCATGAATCTATGTTGTCTCCATGTATTGTTAATCCAATCATATAAAATAAGGATAATATTGTATTGTATGAACATGTTACTTATCTTAATCCTAAAAAGAATAAGAATAAATATAATCATTAGATGAACAAAGAGGACAAGGAATATGAGGAGTCATGGGGAACTCCTACTTTCACATTGTTCTAAGACATTGTGAAATAGGGTATCTCTACCTATGCTTCTTAGGACACATATTTCTTATGGAGAAGTAAGTTTGTGTGATAAATATATAAATGTAAATATGTACATAGAATTTTTTTTTTATCTTAGAAGGCCAATGGTTAAGGGGGATCAACAAGTTCATGTGTTTGCTCCTAAGGTTTGTGAAGGAGTTGTAGTATAGGGTCAGAATGGGTGGTTCTAGGTGGCTTAATGAGATTCATGGAATTTCAAGAAGGATTTGTTGATAATAAAGTTATTTTCACTTATTTTTTATGTACTCTAGGTGTTTTTGTGTTTTTAAGGTTTGTTTAAGTCAAATTAGAATTTTTTGTTAGCTCTTAGGTTTCCCAGTTTATGCTAAGAGCATGTAGGTCATAAAATGGGTTATAGGATGTACAGGTTCCCAAAGATGTGGAAAATCAAATCTTGGTACAAAAGTGTGCAATGGTTGTCTCCAGGTGTACAAGAGGTTTTAAAGTTGGATGTTGATTGAAAAGTACTATGTTGACCTTATTTGTTTTGAGATTTTAGGGGTTTTGGGTTCTCCTAAAAAGTGATTTTCCATGTGAATTGAGGTTTGAGGCTTATTAATATTTTGAATGGGATGAATGGGTTTTAAAATAAATCTTCACAAAGATTTTAAGGTTTATGGTTCTCAAGTTATTCAAGTTTTTTTCAAATTGGAGGCCTAATTATGTAGTAGGTTTGTGATGGAAGTATGTTGTAGAATATGAGATAGCTTTTACAAATTGGTACAATTAAAGGGACATATGAGAGTTATATATATATGAGGTTTTAGGTATTGAAGATGCGTTTATTAAAATTTGTGGTCTTTTCAAGATCTAGGTAGGGCTACAAGGTGTCTCGATATGCCCAGTCTTAAAGATGAGATTTTGTTTAGTTTCTCCAAAAGAGTAAGGCATGAGTATTTAAATGTATGTTATTATGTTGTTTTATTACATGTTTTCTATTTTGTGAGTGGAATTAATTTATATTGATGATACTTGAGGTGGATTATGAGAGAAGGCTAGTAAGCTTGTATGGTGGTTTGTCATGATATATGGAGATATGAAGATTTTCAAAAGGTGCAATGGCTCAGTATTAGTGTGAATCACTTTAAAATGTTTCTTGGTGAGTTCCATTATATTTTAGTTATTTTTTGTGTTTTTTATTCATTGGTTACAATGATCAGTTGAAGAAAAGAGTATTGGCATGTAGCAAGAGGAAATTTTCAAGGTAAGAAGAGGTAGGATAAAGGTATGGGAGTTTTGCATCATCTTTATAGGTGGTCCTCTCCTATTATTGGTATTTTTAGGTCCTTAGGATCATTTGGTGCCCACCTTGTCATTGTGTCAAAGGGGAAAAAAGTTCCTAGTATGAATGTGCTTGAAGAGAAGGAAGGTGAGTTGAATGATGTTTGTCGACATCAATGAAAAAATGTGAGATTATTGGAGAATTATCAATGATGTTATGATGATTTCATTTAGGTGTCTTGGTGTGTGGATTAAGTGATTTTATATCTTAGGCAATAATGATAAAAGGTGCAACGTGCTTGTCATACTGTGCTTGAAGGAGGCTTGGTTGATCTTCAGTTTTGGCGTGGATATAGATGTTTATGGATGAGTATGGAGTATTGAGAATGTGAAAAGGGATATATATATATATATATATATATATATATATATATATATATATATATATATATATATATATATAATAGGTTTTATATAATTTTAGTTCTTGTGTGCATGAGTAGAAATCATATGGTAGTCCATAGTTTTCTTCTAGATAGTTTAGGTCCAGTAGTAGAAAATTTGAGTTGGTAGTTTGATGATCTCACCATTTCCACATGTGCATGATTCAAGGAGAGTTGGTCATATGGTTATGGTCACATTATTCCCTAGATTATATGAATTAAATCTTAGGTCATGAACCTAAGCACATCAAAAGATATACAAGTGCAAAGTTGGGCTCCTAGGGATTTTGATAGTATTTTCCCATACTTAGGAAAATTTGTAATGTGGAAAGAAAAGACAAGTAATAATTTTGATGATGGAATATCACACATTTTTGGATGTTTTAGGATAAGTTAATCATATGGGTTTATTTATTTTTATGCCTAGTTGATTTGAACTAACTTTTAGGTAAATCATTGAAGCACTTTAAAAGAAATGCAAGTACAAAGTTGGCTTCCCAAATAGTTTGCAATGTTTTCCAGACCATCACAAATAATCATATAGATATGGATCAAATAGTAAGTTTGTGAATTTATTTTAGGTATGTGGAAGGTAAATATTGGTTAAAGGATATCATGGAGATGTTTTCTATAATGTCAAGAATCTACCCTAAAACTTTGGGGTCTTGAAGTGTTGTCCAGCATGAGATATAAATATTCAAAGTTTCACTTTAAGATAGTGATGGGTCAGATACTATCAAGTTTATTCACATTAAATTATGAGATTATTTTGTCTAGAAGATCCAATGGTGTGCATTAAATTATATATATTTACCCTATGGTGCATATGAAGTCAACATGTCAACATTGCATGAGAGGTTGCCAAGTGGCATAAGCACATGGAAAGAAAATAAAATTCCTAAAAGGAATACATTGGTGCCAAATGTCATGATATCAGGATTTATGAGCTAGATCTAATGATGATCATTTTTAGTTAAACATATGGTTTATATATAAAGATCGATGGTGCATTTTTAGTCAATATTGCAAGGGTGCAGGAGATGAGGTCAAAGTGACTGAAGTTTAACACTTCGATAGTAAAGTACTAAAAATTAAATACCAATCTAGTCCAAAGTAGATAAATGGAGAGAGTTCATTCCAAACTATTAGGAAGCAACAAGATGAGTACAAGTCTTTAATGTTTAATCGTGATTGTTTGAATTTGAATATTTGAATTTTGCAAAGGGAAAGACCAATGCCTTGATTTTGTACCATATATTTCGATATATGTAGAATTTTCTCATGGTGTAGAAATAAAAGTTTTATAGGATTCCAAGTTTCATATATAAATAAGAATTTGAAGGTATAATTGTATGTTTAGTCTAATATATTGAGGTTAAAATTTGACTATGTTTCTGTGTATATCCTGCAAGTAACTTGAGAAGGATGTTTGATATTGTATTGGTGTTGTTTTGATGTTTAATGATGAATTATATATTAGATAATGTTGTATAATCTATAAGGATCATATGTGTGCATTATGAAGGTTTCACCAATCATATACAGTGTTCACAAAGGTTTACAGGTTGACTTTGTATTCGTTCATGGTGACTATGTGCATAGAATATTATTTAAGTGATTTATGCTTAAGAAAAAGGGTAATATGATGTATATGAACACTTAAGGAGGACATATAGATATTTTTTCATGGGTTCATGAGTTTTAAAAGTGTTTATGTGTTCTTATTTCACTTAGAGAAGTGTTAAAGAGTTGAATGGGTCTCCATAAGACTTAAAAGTGACTTAGGCCTATTTGAAAGTGGATTGTGATTAAGTGTGACCACTGTAAGATTCATTAAGGGTGAATGCATTTTTTTTTTGGAAAAATATTTTTTTAATTCATGATATCTATATATATAGTGAAATCAAAGATGATTATTTCTATACTTGATGTGTTGACTTGTGACGGAGACTTGTGTAAGGCTTGTGTGAGGAATATGCTTTGAAGCAAAGAAGGAAGGACATGTAGTGTGATTTTTGGTTGAGTTAATGAGTTGAATAGTTTTTTGACTATGTGTATGACTTGTAGGTCATGTTCCTAATGTCAAAATATTACTCTTGATATTTGAGGATATGTGAAGAGGCTTGAGTGTGCATATGTGGAAAATTTGAGGAGAAAGATTGTGGCATGCCCATGTGAGAGGCTTGCATGAGATAGAAAGGGAATTTATGTAGCATTTAGAGATCCATAATCATGTTTTAAAGATGTCAATTCTAAGGTTGAGGTGTTCACTTTAAAGGTGTCTAAAGGACTTGATATTCCTTAAGGGTAGTTGTTCATTGTGAGACAGGTGTCTCACTAAAGACCTTTGGCCAAGAGGATATGATCAAGGTTTGTTGGTTTAAAGGATAGTAGACCATGTGTTGTAGACTTTAGAGTGGGTTTTATTACCCATGAGGGTGTCCCATAGGAACTATGTGTTATGTGTTTGATCTTATATTTGTATTGAATGAATGAGATCTTTCACTAATGTTGCTTGAACAAATTAATATATGTTTATTAGTTAATATTTTAAAGGACTGAAAATGAAATTGAGATATCTGGGCTCATTGATTCACCCCCCATCTTAGTGATTATACGTATATCATATATGTCACTAAGTTTGAGAATACATACAAGGACATGTTCAAATGTTTACATATGCAAGAAACAAGAAATTTGGATTACAACCACAGGATAGGACACATTCAAATGGCCACATATAGAAGCAATAAAATCATAGTCAAGGGACATGGACACATGTTTGAGTCATACAAATAGAGAAGTGGTGTAGATCCAAATAACAATAACATATTCAAATTCCCTAAAAGATGGAATACGTATATGAAACATAATCAATTACAATTTAGGAAATCTATAAATAAAATAATTTATAAATGTGTAGTAAAAATCTATGTAAATGCTAGGATGCATATATACTAAGTATAACTAATGATAGTTAGTAAAAAATATTAATAATGAGTAGAAATGATCAATATCAAGATAAATCAATGTGTAATATAGAATTTATAGTATGTAAAGATAAAACCTATTAGTATAAATTGTGTATGAGATGCCTTCAATTGGATGGATGAATCAAATGCATAAAATTGGATTAGTGTAAAATGCTCCTAGTGGGTAGATGATAGTTGTTCTAGATCAATGTAGTGGACCGAATTCATACATGGAATTTTTAAGTAGTCAAAAATAAATGAAGTATATGTGTATGATAAAATTGACTATACTAACAATATGAAATATCTCACAAGTAATAGAAATGTAAACATAAAAATGCATACAATTTGTTAATTTTGTATTTTTGAAATATTTTGAATGTTTTTTTTAAAAATTTTGACATGTTATATTATTTTTGTATTTTACGAGTATAATATATGTAAAATCAAATTAATATAAACTATATACAAGAAATTATAAGTAAATACTATAAATTTAAATGAAATAGTATACAAGTAAAATGTAATGTCTTTATAGGCCGAAGAGCACATCTATGGGATGTGGATAATCAAACAGTGGATCTAGAGGAAGATTATTTAATGTCAGAGATAGAACCTATCCAAACTCAAATAATTCATCATCATCATAATAATTATAGAAATTTATATGTATCAATGGGGCCTTATCTTTGGTAGGAATCTAGAGTTTGTGCATCTAATTGGTATGCTTCTCAACTGTGTAAGATGCCTCTCATGTGGTCTTAGGGTAAATCATATTAGACCATGAATTATCTATGTAAAAATTGTTTTTTTAATCTATGTAATCATGTAAAATGAAGACCATTCCATCATTAGCGAATGTTAAGAATCTATCTAACCAATCAACTATAGCATCCATCACCTATAACCATGTATTACCAAGTGTAACCTGTATATGAGTGTCTCTACTGAACATTAAGGATAATGTATTGGACACCTTGGAGACATAATAAAATAGTAATGTATTTTGTCTAATAGAGTCTTAATAGTTTATAACATGTTTTATCTTTCTCTCTTGATAATCAATGTGGTGTAAAAATCCCAAATTACAAGTATTAGGATCAAAATCCTCATCTATAACCACACATTGAAGATATTTGTCTACTATAAATATATGTAAAGTCCATGTATCATGTCATTAATATCTATGATGTTGATAACACTATCAAAATACTCATATTTGTGAAGTAGCTCGTATCACTAGTGGTGGTGGTGCTTGTGAAGTTGGAGGATGTATGATCTATATAGTGCCTTTAACCTTAAATTTATTTTGTTTATGTTGTAATGATGCACAAATATTTATATAATTTATTGTGAGACTATGGAAGTGGAAAAATGATTATCTTCATGTGGTAACAATCTCCTAATTGATCTATGTCAGACTACATTTAATATAATTAATCTTATATCAATTAATCGCTAAAACATTATGGTGTGATCTGTCCTATGAAATCCCTACCTAAATATATATGACTGAATCAATATTTAGGTATCCATGGATGTGACCATATGTACTAAATGGATAATTTGATATATTGAGGGGATCTTGTGGTGGTATAATCCTAAATAAGTGAGGCTACTAGTGTAGGGTGAGGTATAAGTGTCTTTCAATTATATTTATACTTCCTTGGGCCTACTAATGTAAAGATGAATCCACATAAATAATAATCAATATCTATAGGTGTTCAATCATATTTTATAGTGGATTGTGAATATATGCCATATTTACTAATGTAAGGTTCTTCTAAATTGACAAGTAACGGTAACTGGGCTATGAGGAACTCATCATCTATCATGGATGAAGATGTATGTTCTATGAGAGGCTATTTATCTATCATTAGTGAAGGTAGATGTGTTGGGAGAGGATGGTTCTCTATCATAGATGAAGGTTCTTGTGATATAGGAATCTTTCAAGGTTGTATATGAACAATCTTACTAGACTCCACCACCTCATAATTATGATTTAACCTTTTAGGGTTTTACACAAGTAATTATTATATTTGGTTAAAGGGTTGAGATGTCTAAATAAGTTAAATAAATTTCAATTATTAAGAACTAATTTTTTATTAATTTGACCCTTTTTGACTTTCTAAAAATATAAATAAATAGCTATAAATGTAGACTTATTTGAAACATGACTATCATGGATGATCTAGGTTCGACAATTTTGAGTATTGTCAACAGTGTTATGAGATATGAATACTCACTAAATAATATCACCGCACCTAGATAGTAGAGCCATGTGGGTGTAATGTACTCCAAGTGTTTCTAGTGTCCCCTTTGTCTAAGGTCTTGTTCCTACACACCCAAAACTTAGAACTCTATGTTTTACTTAATAACCCTAATTTAGTATACAAACTGTAATCCCCCTTGTAAGTATGATATGAACAATTATTGTATGTTCGATAGTAGGATAGGCTGGACATCCTCAACACCCAATTATGAAGAGAGTTTCCCACATACCAATACTTTGAAGAGGGATCAACCTTGGTGTATTTCTCCCTCTTAGTACTTGATGCAAGTACATGTAAATGTTATAATCAGAGTGGACTTGGATGCCTTGAATGGGTTTGAACTTTTAAATTTAGGTCTATGGTTGTTGTAGATGGTAATATGTAAAATTATAGTAGGATAGTGATTAAATACCATGATTTTTATCAACTTGTTTTTTGTTTGGATAGCTTTTGCATCTATTTTTCATCTAGTCAATAAGGGTAAAATATAATTCTATTTATAGAGATCTGTAGCTTCTATAGATAATAAAATGTGCTTAGGCCAACCTTAGGAAGGGCACACATTTGAAAACATATCTATTAGGAAGAGTTATGGTTAAATACAGTAGCACCTAGTTGTAGACACTAGCACCATATGGTTGTAGTGTTCTAAATGTGGCACTAATGCCCTATTGGTAGACTATTGAGCAATTTGGGTTGGGATCCGAGAAGATGGCCATGGGACTATGTTTTGGCTTACTGTAGATGTCTTTGGTCTGTACAATGATTGAAAAAGTGTGTTTAAGTCTCTAGGATTGGTTTATTTATAGGCTGGGATAGTTAACTCAAGTGACACCCAATATCCAAATACCACTTTTAGGTGATTACAATTATAAATAAGAAAATATGGGTTTATTAACAATGTTTTAAAGATTAAACCTTGTTGTAATGTCTTCAAGTAAATGAATATGTGTTATTATATAATATTTTTGAACCAAAAACAAAAAATAAAATAAAATAAAATATTGATACCTATTTTGGATAGTTTCATAAGTGATTAAGGCCATCATGTATTTTTTTATCAGGAAAAAACCTCATTTAGGGTAATATTTTTTATTTTTATACCTTTAAAAGGATTGGGTCCTTGTTATTTTTTAGTTTAATATTTAATATTAAAACTGTTACCCAAGTTATTTATTTGGTAAATGGTTCCTTCACCTTAATATAATTATAATAATTTAATAATTGTTGATTAATGTCAACCTTTAAAAAAAATATTTGTATCTATAGTTCTTGAAAACACAATGGAACCATAGATGCATAATAAATGGTTTAATGTTATTTATAATTTTCTCCCTTTACCTTATTAAAAAAATTAAAAAAAGGTGGATAAAATAAATATGTAAAAATTTAATTAAATTCTTAGTAAACTAAACTTTTGTTCTTTTACTTAGAAGACAAGTGATTAAAAATGATTGAAAAAATCTTGCAAATTGCCTTTATGATTTATAAAATTTGAAAATCTGGAGGATGGAATTTTAATTAAAATAAACTTGTTTATAAATTATTTGAAAAAGAATGTGAAAAAATATATGTATAATTTAAAATTTACTTGTGTGTTATGCCCCATGGACCTACAAACAATAATTACGTACCTCAAATTTTCATTTAAAATTTTATACATTTTAGACGTATGTCCATAATATTGAACTCTGCAACTTGTCACCCAGAGAACATACATTCTATAAATATGTTGTACTTAGAGACTTAAAAACTATTGAAAAAATAAAAATAAAAATAAATCCACTCCAACACATCCTTTTATAGGGAATAATGTGTCATTAATAATGATATAATATTTATACAATTTTATAATAATTACTATTGGTTTAACATTTTAGGGAATATTGGTGTGTTATTCCTAATTTAGTTAAAGGGTATGAGTAGTAAAATTAGTAAATAAATAGAAAATAATTAAGCTACTCATTTTTTAAAATTAATTACAATTCAAAATTTATAAAAAATAGTATTAAGGAGAAGAAAACAAAACTTAGCTAGAAATTGATTGATCTGACTAAGACAGAGGCTAGAATTCATTATGCAAGATTAAGAGACTATAAAAAACTAAGATCTAAAATTTGTTTTGTGATTATATAGGAGCATAAAAATTGGATAGTAGTGGTACTAGTGTTATAGTCCACTTTTTCCATTTTTGTCCTGAGGATCTAAGCATTTTGGGTTTTGTTCATTATGTCTGTGTGACCCTATCTACAAAGTTTTGGTAGTTGGAAGTCTATATAACTCCATGTATAGTAAATTATTTCTTCAAACCCTATATTATATCATGATTTGACCAATTTAGAGAAAGGGGGGGGGGGGGCGCGGGGGGGGCGGTTAGTATGTGTAATATTCATTGGACATGCTTCACACCCTATGTGGGTATGCTGCCTATATACCAATACTTCGAAGAGGGATCAAGCCATATGTAATTCTCCCACTTGATGTGATTTATAAAATTGTGTATATGAATATGTAGAATGTTAAACTAAATGTTCTTGAGGTGCATAGGGACTAGTGTATGTATTTTAATAAGATTGTAAGTATGCTGGTTGGTTGTATGTAGAGAATAGGGAAGATTGCTTGAGTAGTCTTGCTTGTATTCTTGCTTGCTTAGTGATAATTTCCAACCCTTTCCAAATGATATTTGAATGGTATTTTATAGGGATCTATCAGTCATAGGTTGAATGTACTCATGTTAGGCTGACAAGGATAAGGATGGGAAACTAGAATAAATTGACAGTTGGGGCCAAAAATATACTTGGACAATAGTACCAAAACTGGACATGAGTGGCACTGGCACTATAGTCCAAGTGTGTTGCTATTATATTAAGTAGATATGACCTAGGGGGATTGATTTATCTTAGAAAGAGAAGTCTAGGTGAGCTATACCAAGTTTGGAAGGCTAAGGATGATTGATAATGAGTTAAAAATGAGCCTAAGAGGGTCATGAAAGTAAACACAAGGGACCTAAGGGTTGGGTGTCATTAGCCACACTCAAGTTACCAGTTTTTTCATTTTCTATGTCTACATTCCCCCCCCCCCTTTATTCTAGTCATTCAACAAAATTAAATATTAGGATAAAGTAAAAATAGAAATCATACCTAAACTTACTTGAAAGGGTGAAACTCATGAAGTTGTGTGATGTTGGGTGTGCATAGAAAGAACACTTTATAATGTGTGAATCTATAAGAGAAAATATAAATTATATAATTTCTTACTAGATAAACTATATCTAAGATAAGAACATACAAAGATAGGTAATAAAAATAGGAAGAGAAAGGAATGAATACACCTCATCAGGTACATGGACCAATACAAAACATGTTGTGATACTAAGTGATTATGAGTAGTGTTGGATGTGTGTTGAACCAAGAGTAATATCATTAATGGAGCTAAGTGCTCAATTCCCTAGAAGTGGCTCAAGAATGCAAAGGTTGGCCCTTTGGCTCCATTTTCACCCACTAAGTGAATCTAGGTGATCTTACATGTGTCCAATCCCTATGAATAGGTGGCTCAAGAACACAAAGGATAGATAGTCATTTGGATCCATTGTTTCCCCATGAAGTGAACCTATAAATTGATACTAGTATGAAATGTATGTCGTATGAGATGGATAATGAAGATAATAAATTTACTATTATCTAACAATGTTGGTATGGATAACTAAATGTATATTGGACATTAGGCCTCTCTTGACCACTTCGAACTGGCCCATAGGCTTGTATGAAAGCCACTCAAGAAATCGATAAGTTAGGTTTGTATGAAATCCATTAAAAAATGATGCAAACCATTTGTAGATGGAATAAGGCATGTAAATATTGAGAATGCCTAGGTAATGTTGAACTTAGAAAGAAAAGAAAAGAAATGTGTTGCACACATTACCCCAATCACTAGTGTCTCAAACATGTATTTTGATTTGGAAGTTATACCAACTACTTTATCTAAAAATGGAAGCAAAATCCATCATGTTGCACATGATGATCACTATATCTAGATTCTTTGAGGAATATTGTACTAAAATTACTAATTCTAGGCTAAACTATTGTTGACAAAACTGTAACTAAACTTACCCTTCTATTTATTTATGTAAAATCTAGTTTTTATATGATTTGGATAAGAGCACTAAAAGTGGACACTAATGGTACCATTTCTATTATAAAAGCTAGGCACTATTGTCTAGGGCAAAATATGGTAAGTATTATGGATTCTTGATTGTCTTCCTATTTTATTTTGACTATTTTGATGTTTTGTTGCTATTTTGGGTGTTCTAACAACTGTTTTTTTAATCGTTAGGAGCTTTGATCTTTAAGACAAGAACCCTATTTGTTGTCCCCTCTTATGAGGGTACGAATGAAGACCCTATGATGATTTACCTGAGAATAAAGATCCCTACAAGTGTTTTATATTATAAATATACATGATATGGTAATTATAATTTACAAAATATCTCAAGATATAATATGATTTGTATTGAGAGATTATTAGATCAATAGGGGTATGCCTAGATAGATATAATAATGTGATGCAATGTAATGAATTGAAAATGAAAGTTTGATTAGTTTTTAGTTGTTATCTGGAGGGATAGAGCATGATGTCCATCATGGCATCCAAGAAAGTAAGTTAAATGCATGATTTAAATCATGGCATTGCAAACATTGAGAAGAAAAAAAGCAAAAAGCACATAAAGAAAGAAGCAAGAATTATACAAGGGTGTCCAATGGACCCAAAAAAAAAGGGACATGGGAACATTTAACTTAAATTAGAAAGAAAGCATACAAGGCATGTTCAAATGCCACATACACATAATTGAAACAAGAAAAATTGGCATGGAAGCCACAATCATATAGAGGAGTACAGGCAAAGGAAATTGGAAAATGTCCTAAGGCACACACATAAATAGAAGAAAAGGACATTGGAAAATGTCCTAAGGCACATACAAGAGACAAAATGGAACTATGAAATGCAAAAAATATAGATATGCTAAGCGAGAAAGGAAAGTATGTAAGGAACTAGAAGTACAATCACATCTTAACTAATCAATGTAAGAGCAAAAGTATGCAAGACATGTGAGTACAAGACTAGGTATATGCTTAAGAAATACATAAGTGCTATATACTAGTGAGTGTCAATAGAGTAATCTGTTTAAGCAAGTAAGTAATATACATCAATATGATAACTAGAGTGTGTGGTGTAGGAATGACATAACCTACATGTGTAATCATGTAGATGATGCCCCTAGTGGGTATGCATATCGATGTGTAGCTTGATGTAAAAGTAGGATGCCCCCTCAATGGGTAGAGTGAAGCAATAAAAAAGGTGGATGTCACTACACACACTCAAAATAAGATTAAATGAAGCATGGTAATGTATATAAATTGACAAACAATAAGCATAGAACAACAAATGTAAGTCTATCATGGTAGTAAAAAATTAAAGCATGTATGATCCATATAATCAAAATATTTTTGGTGTTTTTGAATTATTTATATGTTTTTGTATGTTAAGATATTTGAATGTTTTTGAATTTTTGATAGTTTTGAGATATGTAAAATCAATAATATGAAACTTTTTATAGGTAAGTAGAGAAGGGATGATAATAACCAATGAGTTTCATGGGAGACTGCATATCATGGTGTCCTATTTCAAGGGGAGGAATCATGCGTGATCATGAAGCATGATGGAAATGTCAAGACTCTAGATCTAAAAGTTGTATATGCTATAAATGTTCTAAATTATCTAAAGTACAAACCAATTTTAGGGTCCCCATATAACTCTGAGAAGTTGATGCAATTGTAGGGCTCTTAGGGACCCATCTAGTAGTAGGAGAAGCTCTTTAAACACATGCTCTATGAGTAGAGGCATGAGATCTCAATGATACTTCTCTAGGTGTGAACATTGTAGCTGGAAACTGTGTAGAATCTTGAAGTTGTAGAGGTGTATGAAGTATATATGATGGTGATGGATCTATCAACTCTATCTAAATCAGAACTAGAGGAGGAACTATAAATGGTGGAGAAACTAGAACAAGATGTTGATCTAAAGTTGTTGACTGTACTATAGAAGATGAATCTGAAGTGGGGAGTGGTAACTCATATGATACTCCACCAATTATAACAACCTAATTAGTGTGTATGAATTTCACACATCTATGAACTATAGAAGGTATTGCTTAGATTTTCTAGATCCATGGTCGATCATGTAACATATCAAAAAATCTTGCACTAGGAACTATAGTGAATATTATGGGCATGTGTGTTGGACCAAATTATAGAGGAAGTACAATATCAACCAATAAAATTTGTATGTGCCCACTAAATCCACTAATAATTGTGTCTATCGAGGTAATATCCTACCCTGAATATTCTAAATGCTATAATAATTTCATAGTGTACATGTTCACACTAGAACCATTATTTATGAGAACACTATAAATATGATAATATGAATGTAAGCTCTAATAAATAGTGTGTCATAATCCATATCATCCTCAATGATCTCATACTTTTATAATGAGATGGAAGGTCTAGCTAGAACTCTAGAATTGTATACACCAATCATGTTGTTCAAAGGATGTTTTTCAACTAAAGGTGCCCTATATGTATCTAGTGGGGGATGTGCATGATATGCATAGTGAACCCCTGATGTGTCCCTTATTTCCTATTTAGAATGCTATGAAAAATGATCTAAAAATATTTTCAAAGCTTTATCTTGTGTTTTCTTTGCTTGAGGAGGCTCAACTAAAGTGCCAAGATCAATATGATTTCCATCTATCAAATCATGTATCTTATGTCTCAAACTAATGCATATATTTGTTGTATGTCCTAGTTCCCTATGAAACTCAAAAAATGCATGTTGATCATATCCATATGGAAGAGGCTTTGTTGGATCAACTTCCCAAATAAGAGGGAGAGATATGATGTTGCATTCCAATAGCTACTGTAAAACTCTGGCTGGAACAACTGTTAGATTGGTGAAGGTTCACTAAGGAGGTGTTGATAAAACCACTCATTAAGGGGGCTCTAAATTTTCATTAACTATAGGTTGATTCTCACTCTTTTTATCCTTGACCTTTACTTTATATGGGACTTTTTTGTTACTCTTGTTTGCTGTCTAAAATTCTTGTGTAATTGAGTTTTTCCATTGAAACTAACTTGAATTATCTTTTCCTTAGTGTGTGACATAATTTAATGAAGGAAGAGAATATTTTGAACATAATTGATTCATGTAAAGTTGGTAGAAGACTCTATGTGAAGAGATCTTGTAACTCTTGATTGGCTATGGGACTAGTCATCTTAGGCAAGGTAGTCTTATATTGAAGAACATAATCTATGAGATGCTCATTTGACCTTTGCTTCTATTCTGAAACTTGAGCATATGAAACCTTATCATCAATGTTAATGCTGAAATGAGCTAGGAACATGTTGTCTAAAGGAATGAATGCATTGATAGATTGATTTGGTAGACTTTAGAACCATTTTTAAACATAATACTTTAGGCTTCATGGAAATAGATTGGTAATTATCCATTCATTATGTACATAGTCCAAGCATGGTATGTGAAAGGCTCTCAAATATGTCTCTAGATCACCCTTGTCATCATATCTAGTAATATTAGTTTGAACAAAACATTGTGGTAAGGGATATAATCAATGTGACGTGCCGATGGTGTATGTAATATAGCAAAAGAATAAAAAGCCTATGTAGGTCTAGAGGCACCTTAACCAAGATGTATCACCTTGGATTGAATAGATTTTATCTCTTACACAAGGGCTGCCACATCAAGAGATAAGGATGTACTAGCTATATCTGGTGGCATAAAGGTAGGTTGAGCTGCTATAGGGGGTTGTTGAGACATAGTTTCCCCCATAGTGTAATGTGAAATTGGTCACTCTTTGTTTTGATAAGATTGACAATTGTTCACTCTTTGTTGTTCTTCTTTTAGTATTTTAAGCATGTCATCTTACTTGCCAGGGTGTTTAGTTAAAAGTTCTTGAAGTTCCATTTTATCAATTTCATCAAAACCAATATATTGGGCCATTGGTAAAGTAAGAAAATAAGTTGAAATTTGATTGAATTTTTTGCAAAAAATTATAATTGGCAAAGTGTAATGTAAATAAAATACTGAATATAAGAAATGTAAAGTCATAACAATAGTTAACTAGAAATTGAATAAAAAAGATACAAATCTCACAAACATGTAAGGTGATACCTCAATAAGCAAATATAAACTAGTACTTGCAACTAGGGTTTTGAAAAATTATTATTTGAGCAATTTACTATGAAATTTTGAAATTTAATGTGAATTTTTGAGTTATATATGCAAGTGAAAAATTAGAAATTTATTGAAATATAAGTGATTTAATAGGACCTAGTAGATGTAACTAGGGTTTTGAAAAATAAACGTGTTTGAAAATTACTATTGAATTTTGAAATTTGAATGGATTTTTTGATTTAAATATGATACTAAAAATTCAAAAAATGGTTGGAAAACTACTGAAAAAAATACTAGGGCCTAGTATGGGAAACTGGGGTTTGATAGAAAATTATTATAAAATTACTATGAAATTTAAAAATTTCATGTTAATTTTTGATTTTCTTATGTAGGTAAAAAATAAGAAATATATATATAAAATCAATTAGAAACTATGGTTTCTAAGGTTTTTATGCACAAACGAAGTAAGTTAGGTTCACGAAATGGTTTAACATTTTTTGGAATATTGGTGTGTTATTCCTAATTTAGTTAAAAGGCTCGAGTAGTAAAATCAGTAAATAAATATACAATAGTTAAGATACTAATTTGTGTAGATTAATTATAATTCAAACATTTTAAAAAAGTAGTGGTAAGGAGAAGAAAACAAAACTTAGCTAAAACTGATTGATTTGACTGAGACAGAGGATGGAATTCACTGTGAAGGATAGAGACACTAGCATGAATTGAGATCTAAAAATTGTTTTGTGATTGGATATGAGCATTAAAACTTGATAGTAGTGGCAATAGTTCTATAGTCCACCCCTACCACTATTGTCTTCAGGATCTGAGCTTTTTAGGTTTTGTTCGCTGTCTATGAGACCCTATCTATGAATTTCTGGTAACTAGAAGTCTGTATAGCTCCCTGTATAATAGATTCTTTCTTCAAACCCTATATTCCATTGTGATTTGCCCAATTTTGAGAAAGAGGGGGGGCTAGTGTGTGTAATATGCATTGGACATGATTCACACCCTATGTGTGGGCATGCTGACTACATACCAATACTATGAAGAGGGATCAAACCATATGTAGTTCTCTCACTTGATGTGCTTTGTGTGATTATGCATATGAAGATGTTTAATGCTAAAATGGATGTGCTTGAGGTGTCTTTGTATTGGTGTAAAGATTTGAATAAGCTTGTAAGTGTGTTGGTTGGCTGTATGTAAAGAATAGGGAATATTGCTTGAGTAGTCTTGCCTGTATTCATGTTTGCTTAGTGATAATTACCAACCCTTTCAAAATGATCTTTGAATGGGATTTTATAGGGATATATTAGTCATGGTTTGAATGTACTCATGTTAGGCTGACAAGGACAAGGATGGGGAACTAGAATAAATTGACTGTTGGGGCCAAAAATGGACATGGATAATAGCATCGAAAGTGGACAAGAATGAAACTTGCACTATAGTCTAAGTTTGGCACTATTATCCTGAGCAGACAGGACCTGAGGGGATTGATTTGTCCTGGAAAGAGTAGTCTAGGTGAGATAGGACCAATTTTTGAAGGATATGGATGATTGGGAATCAATGAAAATAAGTCTAAGAGGGTCATGAAAGCAAGCACAAGGGACCTAATGATTGGGTGTCATTATTCATGCTCAAGTTACCAATTTTTGTATTTTATATGATTAAAGGTTCACACTCTATCTTTTCCCATAATATTGACCAGTATTTGATTAATCTTAATCAAACAACTAAAAATGCATATCAAAATGTAGATGCATAATTTTTTTTAAAGAAGTGAAATAATAGTAATAATAATGAGCAATATAAAATGAAAGTTGGGTGGTATCCACTCCCACCTCTTGGTTTTGGGATGGTGGCACTAGTGTATTCCTTATGGTATGGATTACATAGTTCCTATGGCCTCAAGTCTACACCAAGGTAGTTGAGATATATATATTAATTTTTTTAATATCTAAACCTAGCTCAAGTTTAAACTAAGGTAAGCCAATGAAACTAAAAATAACATAAATCATATTGATCACACCATAAAGGCATCCAAGTAATAATATAGACAATATGATTCAAAATAAACTGGATAACATGTAAAAGCATTAAATGAAAGGATATTAAAACCTTGTAATGTATTTTTGAAGGAAAATAAGCCAAAAATGGCTTAGAAATGGAAGGCATGTATGGGGTGTGTAATGGAATGGGTTTTATCTCGTCCAATACATTTTGAGAAATGAAACCCAAAACTTAAGATAAAAATGAAGAAATAAGGTGAAGAAATGTATTTTATAAGTAACATAAGGATTATTATGACAACTTTAGGTTCACAACAAATGGATGGTTAAGATTTTACTCATCAAAGGGCTATGATATAATGTCCTATTGAGTTTTCCTTTATCATTTTCTATATATTTGTAAATTCTATTTACAAAATACTTTATGCATTATTATATTTTAATTAAAGCTTTAAATTGCATGATTTTGTAAATAACTTAATAATTCATTTAGCTAAATGAACACTACACATTTTCCCTTCATTAAGGATATTTTAAGTGGTAATTTTATCAATAAAATGCATTCATAAATATTTATTATTTTTTTAAAGACATAAATACATTAGTTAATTTTGGAAAACTTCTAGGATAAAATAAATTAATCCATTCAATGCTAGATGAGTGCAGGTGCGGGATGGTTATTGTCAATCCTAATGCTAATATGATCAATAATAATAATAATAATAATAATAATAATAATAATAATAATAATAATAATAATAATAATAATAATAATAATAATAATAATAATAATAATAATAATGTTGTTGTTGTTGTTGTTGTCATTAAACTTGGTTATGAATGTCTTGAATTTTCGTTTGGGTTAACCTTGTACTCACTTCTTCATAAATACATATAAATTCATATATGTAAGAATGTGAGATATCTTCATGGATCAAGGACATGATCATACAATCTAGTAGTGGGGATCCATCCATTGGAGATAACCCCTAGTGAGGCCATGGTAGAGATCCAGTTGTGGAAGCCATAACCAAATCCCTTTGATTTATAAGTAGATTTAGGACCACTAATTATAAAATCCCTTCATATGCTCATCACTTTATCTAAAATATTACCCCTAGTTAGATAAGGACCTATATATCACATTCTACATCCACCTCATATAATAGGCCTTAGAGAAACTCACTTAATACCTAGAGCCCCCCAATGGTGGCACGAATTATATTAGGCCCAAGGATGGTTTCCCCCATTAGGTTTTTGACACAAACATTGTAAGTTCCATGTATATGATCACCATAATATAATATGTAGGAATCCATCTACTCCAACCCAATCATCCATAAGAAAGGGTGTTAATATAATTCAAGTATCTAGAATATCCTCCTCCATTTTCACACTTCCATGGGGCATACATTTTATTTGCAAAGGGGACCATTTGGAAAAGTGTGTGTGTAAAAAGGGTCTCTAGGACCATATAACTAAGAGCCTCTAGATTTCAGTTCAATAGTAGATGATGTGGGCTAGACCCACAATTTATAATTCCCATTTGGGCCCTACTTAATGTCTATTTTGTGATGTAATATTTTTTATTCTCATGTTACAAAAATTATTTTCTATATCATCATGGTAATATTAACTATATTTATTCCAAATTTATTAGTTCATGTGTTAATTCAAGACATATTATGCTTACCATGATTGTGTTATTTAGTATGGACAACAATGGTTTTTGTGGGCATATTTCTATTGTATCTTGTGAATCATTTATGATAACATCAAATTTTTTCTTTCTAATAAAGAAATTTTATATAAGGTAGTTGTTATCATATCATATTTTACGTCAAGGTTGTATATTTAAATCAATGTTAAAATATTATTTCAGGTTTTAACCTATTTTAAAGTGTTTTGTCATAGTGAATGGCTAATTGAGCAATTGGCCATGTTCTTATGCCTTCTTTAGGACTTTATTTTTAAAGTTAATTTGAGATAACCTTGTATTCTAGGAGTCAAATTTATATTTCATGGGTACTTTTTATAACATTTGAGGATTTATCGTTGATTTCATACTAAAATGTAGCTTAAAAGTGTTTCATAATATCTCTTATAACTTTGTCATTGATCGAATCGTGGTCCTTATTTGTTGATAGTTTCTAGATTCTTATTATACTAACTTATGAAACACCTTGAAGAGGCTAACCATGGTGATTTAAGATAATGACCATTATCCATGCAACCTTAAAAATATTTCTGTGTAAGTGTTTTTTGAAGCACTAAACCTTCAAAACCTCCTTTCTGAAACACACCTTAATCCTCTATGCTAGTAACAACAAATGAATGGGTTCATAAAGGATAATTTGTAAATAGTTACTTAGAATTTTTTAGACTCTTGGAACTTATACCTGTCTCAGTATTGGATGAAGGAAGCCTTCATATTTTTTTTTACATTTGAAAATTCCTTATTTCTCTATTAGAATCTACCAAAATGGTAGGAATGTTTTAGTAAAAAACCTTGTAGTATGTGTCAAATTGAAGTTTCATTTTCTTAGAAACTAATTTAATTATATATCTTAATGACTTATAGGATAATAATTTTTAATAAGTATATGGGGATGTCATTCCACACTTTCAACATTTCCTTTTCTCAAAAGTGATTTATCCATGGGTAGTCTTTGCACCAATTATTTCAATCATAGGGGCCTCATGGGAATCTACCCTTTTTCTTTGATGGTCTAAGATATAGATGATTTGATTGAAATTCTTATCATTTTTAAAATATGGTCCCTCATTATTTTATTTGACCTCTCTTAAGGAACACAATGTTCTTATCCACTTAAATTTTTATGACAACCTAGTATTGAGGATGTAAAGTTGGATTAATCATTATCATTGGTCATGTTGATTTCATCCATTTCAGGTATCCTTATTAGAGTCATCCCATTAGGATTCAGGTATATTTTAGTACCTATATTAATGTAATTTTTATAAAT